>VXBJ01000260.1:77883-96933 GCA_013400055.1 Nycticryphes semicollaris
CCCACCCCCCCAAAATACCAAAACAAAACCAGCCCCTTCCTTCACATCTGTATTCCGGTCTTTCTATTCAGATACAGTGCTCAAAGAACTTAATGCTCCCGAGCAACCAGAATCTGTGCATAGAATCCAACATATATGTATTTTTTTTAAAAATAAATAAAATAGTTCCAGAAGCATTAAGCTTTATTTTATCTGGTCGAGGCTTGCAATGCAGCTGGAATGTTCACAATAAATATCCGTCCTCTCTGTGGATTCTTAGGTGTTCCTCGGTAATATTGCCATCATTCTCTCAGTGGAGGTGCCAATATTAACCTATTTCTTTTAGTCAGCCATCTCTCCTTCCTGAAACGGAAAAGCATACGTTATTTCTGAGATTGCTACTCTGGCAATTTTTTATTTTTATTTTTTTCCATTTTTCAAATTGAATAACAGGTACAAAGATTCCTGGGGGGTGGGACAACACTCCCAGTGCATATACGTGCCTGTATTCTGTACAGCTTCTTCATTTTGGACCCAGATAGGGGAATATTTCTGAAGAATGTAGTGCTTCAGTATGCTTTTTGTTGATCATTTTCTTGTTTACGTTGAAACAGTTGTTTCAATACTTGTTGAGAAATACCCAATTCCACAAGGGCTGTGTGTGAAGCAGGTAACAACTTTATTATGAACAAACAAATGCCATATTTCTCATGTGCCACTCCACGTGAGCTGTAAAGAATTGTGTACATCTACAATTTGGTATTTATTAAAGAATGCTGCTACTTCCTTCACGGGTGCTACTAAAGATTAGTTAAATTCTTGTTTGTTTTCCAAACTCTGTATTTTAAGTGTTGGATCACCACAAATATATATATTTTTTTTAATGTTTATGTAAATGGAAATAGCCTTTGTCAGTAAGTAAAAGAAAGCCCTTTTAAATTACAGAGAATATTCGGAGAATAAAAGTCTCAGCCTTCCAAAGTCACCACTGGTATCTGTTGAGAAACTACATAAGTATTATTCGTTTAAAAACAGGTAGGAAAAAAAAATCATGAATGCAGCAATAACCAGCAAGAAAAACATAATGTCATATTTCTGTAGTGTCTATGTCTTGTTGAAAGCAGATTCATAGAATCATGGAATGGTCCAGGTCAGAAAGGACCTCTAGGGTCATCTAGTCCAATCTTCTTGCAGTCAGCAGGGACACCCCCAACCAGGTTGCCCAGGGCGTCCTCCAGCCTCCCCTTGAACATCTTCAGGGAAGGAGCCTCAACCATCTCCCTGGGCAACCTCTTCCAGTGNTGTCAATGCATCTTTGGACGCAGCCCAGGATGCGATTGGCCTTCTGGGCTGCAAGTGCACACTTTGTTTATGGTGTGAGTTTCTTTAAAGATCTTACACCACTTTTAAGAAATGTGGGATGTTTTCTGAAAAGCCACGGCCATTTTTTTCTAACACTCTAGGAGCTTACACAAAGGTGTAGTCCCTTGCCGGAATGATATAGTTAAATTATAATCCAACTTTCCAGAATAAAGACTGATTATTTTTTTTTCCATCACTGGCACCCATAACTACGTAACTTGTGATGTTAAATAGAAGTCACTGCACTGAAGCAGAACTGGATTCTACTTGGAGACCTCCAAATAAGAGTCCAGAGTGGTCGTAGTCGCTATATACTATCACAGTAGAAATCTGTGGCCACTTTGGACACCATTTCCAAGCAAATACAACACATTTAGCAGGTAAAGCTAAGAAATGAAGGGTGGAGCAGTTATCTATCAGCTGCCGAAGAACAGCCCCACTGCTGAACACTCTGCGACTTTGAGGCTTTCCTGGTGGCATCAGATGTTTGTCCCAGGCATTAAACAAATAATTCTATAGCAAACAGTGTTTTGAGAAGCAGCCAGTACACGATAAGCATTAGCATTCCAAAGGACAAAGCTTATTGATTAAAGATCCAACCCATTGCAACCAGAATAGCTGTGTCAATCAGAGCAACTGCTTTTTTGCACCATTTTCTCCATCCAGAATGAAGTTTTTATCCCCTCAGCAAAGATGCTAATGCTTTGTGTTAGAGAACTCAGGAGCTCAGAAGGCTTTTCTTTACCCTTTTCTTCCCTGCAAGGCAGATCATCTGTAAATGCGAACTCTTTGGTGAAAGGCCAAACGTTGACTTGGTGGAAGGATTAAGGAAGGTTAAGTTCATTCAGAGTATTGCTATAGGACCAAAGCTCAGCACCAATGAAACACTTAGGCCTTGAATTCCTATTTGGGCTCCTATTATTGATGTCAATGGGTAGTTAGAAATCTAAACACATGCTGTTAGAGCAAGACCTGAGCATGGGGAGTATGAAACGCCATCAAATTAGAGCGGTAACTTTCCAAGCTGCCTTCGAACGGTTTGTAAGGAGACAGAAGGAAAAGGTCTCCTGGGCAGATGATCATATCTGCCAAAGGGTGGAGGGCAGGACTGAATTGCTAGCTTTGGCCAGTCAGAATCGGGGTCAGAAAACGAGTAAGATTTTGTCAGGTGGGTCTGGAAGCCATGGGAGGATGAGGAGATGGAGCAGGGTGGGATTCTGAAGAGAAAGCCACGGTGCCACAGAGCACGGTGATCATCAGTAGCATGGTGCACAGTGTGGAGATGAACTGATTCCTAGTGGTGATACGTGTAACGCTGGTGGGCCGTCAAGCCATGGAGTGGGAGGGTGTGGGGCAGATAAACGCAGTTTGCGTTCCTCCCTTGGGGAGGTGAGAGCCTGTGGCAGGGAGGCAGGGCAGGTAAAGAAGAGGTGATGGTGCTTCTCCCCTTATGGCCAAAGTGCAGAACCAAGGGCTGCTGCTAACCCAGCTGTGATTTATATATAAGTATGTAATGTACCAAACTGCTTCTTGTTCCCAAGTCTGCATTAGGCAGTACAGTAGCTTGCAAAGAGAAAAAAAGGAGGCTCTGGCTGAACATTTGTGCGTCCCTCTTCAGAGCTTACTCGCCCTCTGCTTTGCTCACCGCTGATTTCTTCTACAGAGCAGTCACTTGGTTTAAAAACACGGTTATTCTTCCTGAGTGTCAAAAGAAAAAAGGATGAGGAGAGGACAGGGACGTTGGCAGAGACTAAGAACTAGAACTGATCAGGGTCAGGAGTGTGTTGCGTATCCAGACGCTGGCAGTGAGCTCTCTTTGCACCCTGGAGAAAATGCCCAGGGAACGCAATTTCAAGCACACAGTGGCATAATGGAAATGCAAAGCCTCTCCCTGTAGCCTGTGAGGATGAGCCCCCTGGAACGAAATAGCCTAAAGGGCTTTATTTTCATTTTGTCTTATCTTCCCGTCTGTGCTGTGAACAATCTCTCAACCCTTAGCCAGAGAACAAAGAGCTCTACCAGGTCATCGGTTACAGTCTGGAATAATGAGACCTCGGTCATCCAATTCTTCTCATACCAATGTAAATTAGAATTAATTCCACTGAAGTCAGTGGGACAAATATAAAAGCAAGGCAAGTGGAGAGCCAGGTTTTAGATTTCTGCTTTGAGTCAAACAAAAAAGATGAAGTTGGCTGCCTAATGGGGGGCTTTCCTCCCTCCTTTAAAGTGGTAACCATCTCCATGGGTTTTTTTTCCTCCATGTGAATTTATCCATAGCACACTGAGAATTTATCCACCACTATAGCCCGGATATTTCAATGGGAGAAATAACATCCCATTAAATAAATATGGAGAAATGCATCTGTGTTTATTAACTAACGTCCCCCTAGCAATCTCAATTTTCTCATATTGTAATGAGATGGGAAGAGGATTAAGCTGTTGCTGGACTGGGAAAAAAAAAAAAAATCAACACTAGATCTATTCTAGAAATCACCAGGGATAAAAGGCAACTGATTTTGGAATGGCAAGAAACCAGAACAATACTAATGGGATATCCGATCTGTAAACCAAACCCTTTTCAATAATGGAAAATATGTAGGGCTGTTAAAAGAACTGCAACGATGCTGTTCACTCATTCTGTTGTAGCAACCTTAGAGAGCCTCATGGGGTCCATTATGAAAAGGAAGGTTATTTAACCTTTCATAAGCCTTCTTTGAGATGTTCTGTCTCCATCTACATTCACACAAACACAACACTGTCAGGGCATATTTGCCTTAAGGGTACCCCCAGTGGCATCTCCATCCACCTAGTGTCCCCTGATTCACTACTGCTACTCCTCCCACCACCACTACCAGGGTTGCTTAGAAAAACAAAAGAGGGAACCAAGCATATCTCCTGGCTTTCTGAAAATTCAATGGGGATTAAAACAGAGAAGAGAAGGACAGTGGTGCTGGATGAGTAACCTTCCCTTCTCACCTGAGTGATGGTCTCCAGTGAGTGACCCTGAGGCTTTCATACAATAATACCAAGTCTACCTACGAACTGAGGTTGTGAAGCGTTCTTGATGGCATGCACACAACTTAGATGAAAATATTGGGCAGGCAGATCTGCAGAGCTGGCTGGCCTAGATAACTTGAGGTACAGCAAAGCCATAACTCATGCTGTTTAAACTCTGGACAGGGTTGTCCACCATCCACTCATGTGAAGTAATGAACTGTCAGGCAAGGAAATTTTCAGGGGAGGTGATGAGTCAAGGAAGGCAAATGGGGAATACAGCAGCTTGAATGTAGGTTCTGTCCCTCGGGCAGGGTTTCCAAGCACTTGTCTCCGAGTGAAGTTTCATAGTGCTATAATCACTCAAGCACAAAATGCAGCACTGATATGAGTGCTGGCATCTGGATAGCTTTTGCTGTCTAGAGAGATCCTGAGAGGCTGTGGAGGAGAAAGCTTAGGTTTGCTGGAATAGAAAGAGTCAGGTGGTTTCTATGTGTAGAGTGAAGGAAGAAGCCTGGTGGATTTTAGATTCAACAGGTGTAGGACCTCTTCATTGAAGATGTTGGGTACTCGGTTTTTTCAACTTAAAAGGACTTTCTCCAGCCACTTTCAGCACTTTCTTCAGGCAACTTGAGGACCCAACTTGAGGAGCAGAGAGTTTCACCTGGGCCACAGTGCGAAAGCAGGCACTGAAGGACATAAGGGCCTGCTCGGGGAAACTACCCTGATTTTCTTTAAGTGTGCATACTGCTTATCGCATAAATCAAGCTGACTCTTTCAGCTGAGGAGTATCATTTCACTAACTCAAGATGCATTGGGGCGATCTGTTTCACAGCATAAATTGAGCACACTCCAGGGCATCCCTATGCTTTAGGAAAGAAGACTGGGATTTTTAGGCTTGCTGATGCTGAAGAAGGGGCAATGTGTGCCCAACTGCAGAAATAAAGCTAGGGGGTTTTTGAGCAGGAGTCCGGGATGTGGTGGGGGTAAGTAACACTGCTGGGGTATGAGGATGGAAACAAAACAGTCCTACCCCAAGCCAAGGGAAGCTGATGATCTTACATGCACTCTGTAGTCAGCAATGCTACACAATTCTGGGTGCTATCATGGGCAGGTGTCTCATTAGTGCTCCTCTGTGATAGTAAGGACTAGATGGAATTCAGATAGAGATGTCTCAGGAGCATAATGGGAGGGGTTTGGAGAATAAGCCTTATGAGGAGAGGCTGAGGGAGCTGGGGCTGTTCAGCCTGGAGGAGGCTGAGGGGAAACCTTCTGGCTCTCTCCAACTCCCTGAAAGGAGGGTGTAGCCAGGGCGGGATCAGTCTCTTCTCCCAAGTCACAGGTGATGGAACAAGAGGAAATGGCCTCAAGTTGCGCCAAGGGAGGTTCAGATTGGAGATCAGGAACAATTTTGACAGGGAAAGGGTTTTGAATCCTTGGACTGGGCTGCCCAGGGAAGGGGTTGAGGCACTGTCCCTGGAGGGATTTAAAAGATGGGTTGACACAGTGCCTAGAGACATGAGTTATTGATGGTTTTTATCAGAGTGAGGTTTGATGCTTGGACTCGACGATCTTAAACGTCCCTTCCAACCAAGACAGTTCTACGATTCTCTGCTACTATTCAGTTAGGTTCTTCCCAAAATGAACGCCAGTTCTGCAAAATCACATGCTCAATAAACGATTTGAAACACCACTGCCTGGAGAACACATCGCTCCGTTTTTCAGTGATCTGGCACCGTAAATACACATGGCAGTGGAGAAAAAAAGTTAAAAAAAAGTGGGGGAAGATAAAAAAAAAGGACAGGAAAGGAGGATAGAGAAATCAGTGGTCTCAGAGGAGATGAGGCCATGAAGAACAGCATTAAAAGGCAATCCGTTCAAGTTACAGAAGGAATTGCTTCAAGCATGTAAGATACAATGAGACTGTGCCTCTAGTGTATTTGTGTGTAAAAGAAGTTACTAATTTCATTGATTTAGATCACCATAAAGAGTCATCAAAAAGCTTAATGTGATAACGAAAATAAACATGATTAACAGGGGTTAATCCCTATGTTTTGGGAAACGCGAGGCTGATAAAGCAAGAGAGCAATACTGAAAATCTCTGGTCCTGTAGGTAGCCTAACACAAGCCTGCTACTTCTTGAAAACCAAGAAAACCAAAGTC
The DNA here is from genome assembly GCA_013400055.1 of Nycticryphes semicollaris. Lineage (NCBI taxonomy): Eukaryota > Metazoa > Chordata > Aves > Charadriiformes > Rostratulidae > Nycticryphes > Nycticryphes semicollaris. The sequence goes on from VXBJ01000260.1 coordinate 84,382, forward strand.
TGTTGGGAGTAGAATTTAAATTCACACACTACACAGAGGTCGCCACCCATCGCTGGGACATTATCTGGTGGTCCACGAGTTGTAAAAAACCAAAGAGCTAAAACCTCTACCAATACTGCCTAAATTATTTTGATGCAGAGACAGCAGGTACATTCCACGCGCTGAACTCGACGCCATTGTGCAGTTAAGGCCCCAAATATAATTTATTTCCACCAGAAAATGAGTACCTGCTATTGCTCTTGCCCATGCAACCAGCCAGAGTAACAACTCATTAAACACATGGGTCTGCAAGAGAGAACTGGAAAGTGGCGGAGGGGGTGGGTGCGAGACAACTGAATCAAGAACTTGGGTTTTGATTGTAAAAAGGTATCTTCATTCAGAGCTGGCAGACTAAGGCCAGGCTTTTTAGTAACTTTAGTAATACACCCTGAAATTCAGTAAAATGATTTCCCAATTTTTGACCAAGACTCCCCAAAAGCAAAACAAACTTTCCTTCTACAGACACAGGATTCGCAATACACAGATTCCTCTCTTAAAACAGAACACATCTGGAATGGGCTGCCCAGGGAAGGGGTTGAGGCACCATCCCTGGTGGGATTGAAAAGCCGGGTTGACGTAGTGCTTAGAGACATGGGTTAGTGAGGGGTTTTTATCAGAGTGAGGATGATGGTTGGACTAGATGATCTGAAAAGTCCCTTCTCACCTAGAGAATTTCATGAGTCTATTATTCTATGAACTGGTGAAACATTTGAGGTAGAAACCAAAGATGATGCAGACCCCATGGAGAAGCAAAAAGTTTCTGCTGCAGCAGCGATTCAGAAGTGTTACAAACACAAGAAGGGTTCCTCCAAAAGAAAAACCAAGAGGAAAAATGTTTCCCTGTTTGTTGCCCCAAGTCTTTCCATCCCAGTCTCAGACTTCCCATTCCTTTATCCCTGCCCCTTTTTTTTTTTTTTTTTTTTTTCAAAATAGCCACTCACTATGCTCAGTATGGAAGGAAGAAAACAGCAGGTTTTAGCCGTCCCAATACCCTTAAGGTGACAGCCATAATGCAGCTGTAGCCCCAGAAATAACAAAATCATTCTATAATGAATGCAAAAACCATTCCCAGGTGCATTTTTTGACAGATAGATTGAATTCTTAGTAACAATCAGCAGGGCACACGGGAGAACAGAAAACAGGTTTAAAACAATAACTGTTTCCACATTGAAAAATGGACCCAAAAGAGAGTCTCATTGGGCTGGAGCTGTGCTAAAAAATCAGCTTGAGAAGACAACAAGCTCTGGTCTGATACAGAGTTGTGGGGAAGTGCCCCCACACACAGGAGAAGTGTTGGTGTCCTACAGCTCAGCGGAACAACCCTCACACACCAGTGGAGTGATGGACAGCTGGGCACCAGCAAGGCAGAAAGCAACGCAACTTTTGCCAGCAGAGCCAGCCATTCAACTGACAGAGCTACACACAGCAGCAAACGGCAACATCGGCATCAATTACGTACTAATTATTAGCTACGTAGTAGTATTAATACCCCTGTCTTTGACATTTGCAGGGATTCCGCCTGCAAAGAGCGATGCAGCTGCCAAGGTGAAGTGCTTCAGACTCCATTCCGTTATCCCACGATGATCGTTTTTTAGTGGTGGTGAGAGATATTTACAGGAATAATGGGAACAACAGGAAAAAATACCCTGGAGTCAGGAATGCTGGGATCGGGATCAAAGGCAGACGAACAGACAGGGTCCTCCTCAGACATCGGCCATCAAAAAAAGAGAGCTGACCCTTTGATCCCTCAGCTTTTCTACTGAGCAGGATGCAGATGGGATGGAATCCCCCCGTTGGTCAGTTTGGGGTCCCCTGTCCTGTCCGCTCCTCCCCACAGGGGTGACCCCTCGAGGCTTTTCCGCTTCCCACCCTCCAACGGGGCAAAGAACGCCATTCCCTGCCCTTGGTTGTTCCAGCAATAAGGATAAGCCAGGGCCTCTCTGCACCATCCCTTGGTGTGATCAGGTCTGATCCCCCTGAGAGGAAACAGTTTCTGAACAATCTGCTGTTCATTTCAGAGTTTAGTCAGTTAGAGGAGGCCCAGCTAAAAAAGTAAAGCTATAAATCAGAAAATTGGTTCTATTTACCTCAAACCAGGACACCTGCAACATCCAAAGCTTGGGATAAGACATTCTTTATATGTCAGGCTTGAGAGTTCACACTATGGACGATCTTAAGAAGGTAGGAATATCCTTGCCGCCTGTAAATGCTATTACTTTATTGCTAACTAGATTCATATGCATTTCAAATGGAATGTGAAAGCTGATAGCTAAAAATAAAACGGTGGGATTATTATATTTCTAGTTGAAATAATTGAGCACTTGGTCTTTTTGCCTCCTAACATGATACCATTGGACCTGTAATTATAGCAGTGTAAACCAAGCAGCTCTAATAGCTGTCTTTTCACCCAGCCGTTCTTACCAATGGAAATAAAGACAAACACAGCACGTTACAGCGCTTTTTCAGATCACTAGACCAACCTAATCTAATTTGTGCTGGCAACCTTTAATTTTAACTAGGTCAATTCACTCCGCAAAACCACAGAGAAAACTATCCTGATGATGCAGAACTATCAAGTCATTGGAAAGAATACAAGCCTGAAGTTGCACGTAGCAGAGCAGCAGCGTACGAATGAAGGTGGCCACAATGGAAAATATTGTGTGAGGCTGCCACAGGAAAATGAAACTGATTTGAGGGGACACAAACATATAGAAAAAAAAAAGTCGTTTACAAGCATTTGGGTGAGATCCAGTGAGCTACTGAAGTCAGCGGGAGATCTTTGTCTCGGTTTCAGCAGGCTTTGGCTTGGAGCCGTTCGGAGAATCAATCCGCTCCTGTTGACTCAGGAGACTGAATTGGGAGAGTAACACCTATTTGGAGAACGCGGGAACCCTGCTCGATTAATTCTAGGGTGTTTTGAGCAACAGTGGGCAGAGACCACCTTTATTGCTGACCTCACTGAGCTTTACTGAGTCGGGACCCCAAGAACACCTGGTGGCCGTCTGCTCCCCCCCCGTCTCTCTGAGAAGCAAGGTGCAGGGTGGGGTAAGGCAACAAGGCAACGGGCGATGCTGCTTTCAGAGACCTTCTAGAGCTAATACACACTTTGATATTCCTAGCATACAGATTTCAATTAAATCAAATGTCAGTGGAATGGTATTATTTTCTGCTGGTTGGATTTTAATGAAGTTTTAAACTGATCCTTCACTTTAATGAAATAATTATGTAACGCAGGGCTGTGCGCTACTCTTCATCTGAATTAATAATGCAATTGCTTTGTGGGCTGTCATTTTCTGCCAGGAAGGAAGAATATGAAGCAGCCTTCCCAGTCTGCAGATAAATGAAGCAGAATTTGCCCTGTTTGTGTTTACTGAGACAAGATATGCACTCTCCCTGGTGGATCATGTCTTACTTACAGTAACTAATCTCCTTCACCTTCTCTTTCCCCCTAAAACTCACGGAGTCTATTTAGTTTCTGGCTGAAGAAGCCAAGTTAGCATTGTCAGGGCAGATGTCCATTGACTGACTGCTTGAAGCAACACAAGCGGAGTCCAGAAACCTGGTTCAGTTACAGGGAATGAAGCGTTAAAACTCCCCATTGCAGGCAGTCGGCAAAAATAAGCAAGTTCAAGCAGCTTTGTGAATTAGGGGAGTTGGTTACAATAAAAAGCCATTTAAAGGAAGCAAGCACTTAATGCTGAGATGAAAGTCCAGGTCAATAGGAAAGGAAGAGGAGACGGCAGCAGTTTTTTGACCTGGTGGCATTTTTCAAGGGCCTCTGTACCTCATTTGGGTTTTTGTCCTTTTCTTTTTCTATAATTATTCTGTATCCATTGAAGTAATTATCACAGAATCAGGGAATTGTCAGAGTTGGAAGGGACCTCTAGAGATCATCCAGTCCAACTCCCCTGCTAAAGCAGGGTTGCCCAGAGCACATCACTCAGGGCTGCATCCAGGTGGGGCTTGAAGGTCTCCAGAGAAGGGGACTCCACACCCTCTCTGGGCAGCCTCTGCCAGGGCTCTGACACCCTCACCCCAAGGAAGTTTCTCCTCATATTGGAATGGAACTTCCCGTGGTCCAGCTTGTGCCCGTTGCCCCTCGTCCTGTCCTATGAAGACAGGCTGAGAAAGCTGGGGTTGTTCAGCCTGGAGAAGAGAAGGCTCCAGGCAGACCTTAGAGCCGCATTCCAGTACCTGCAGGGGCTACAGGAGAGATGAGGAGGGACTCTTTGTCAGGGAGTGGAGCCACAGGACAAGGGGGGTAACATCTTTAAACTGGAAGAGAGGAGATAGAGATTAGATACCAGAAAGAACTTCTTTGCTGTGAGGGTGGTGAGAGCCTGGCCCAGGTTTCCCAGAGAAGCTGTGGCTGCCCCATCCCTGGAGGGATTCAAGGCCAGGCTGGATGGGGCTTGGAGCAACCTGCGAGGTGTCCCTGCCCAGAGCAAGGTGGTTGGAACTCCGTGATTTTTCAGGTCCCTTCCAACTCTAACCATTCTATAATTCTATGACCAAACCCTTTTCTGGATGCTGGAGAGCCCTGGGTGAAGTGCCAAAGCGTGGATGAATCAGGAGATGGGAGAGAGACGTGGAGGGACTCACAGAAGTTTACTTAGAGGATGGAGAAAGGTGGATGAACAATCATGCAGGGGGAGGCCATGGTCCAGAAAGCCAAGAGTAGCCCTTGCAAGCCCAGTTTGAATGTGCGTGTTGTGCAATCTCAGGTGCATGTAACAATCAAACCGTTGTAGTAGAGAATAATAAGTGCCAAGAATCTTCATCGCCTTTATTTCGACCTCTTATTTGACAATCATTTACTGTCTACTTCTCAGCTGTCAGGCATTTATTCTCTCTTCTCCATTTGTCCAACAACGCTGTGAAAGGAAGGGCACAAATAGCCCTAGACATTTTTAAAACTGACTTTTTCAGTCATTTTTCTTCAGCTAACCAACAAGAAATAGTCATACGCATGCAACGCCATCTGGTAAGGATCCAAAACTGAACTTCGTGACACCTGGGTGGAAAGTGCAGCGGCTTAAATAAACCACTTTGCGGTTACATATATTTCAAGAAGTACTAACATCAGTAAAGAAGTCTCTAAAATTAAATCCCATTCTTTCTCTTTCAGTTCCTGAGGGCCAAAAGAAGTGGCGAGTAGTTACACAGATCATCTAGGTTTGTGTCTGCCACACTTCCGACTGAGGAGCATTTTCGTTGGTTCAGCATGTGTATACCCTCAGCTTTAGGGAGAGGAGAAAGAGAATTTGAAGGGATCAGCAACTCCACAGTCCTAGATACTGACTGCAATGGTAGATACTGGTATGCTCTGGGTTTGGGGTGCATAAAAAGAGCTACTGTGGTCATTTCTGAGCAGTTTTCAGTTCACAGCTCTGCAAATTTCTGTTGATGCCTCAGTGACAGAGCTGGTCTGACACATTCCGGTCCTTAACTGGACCATTATGAAGTTTCACGCACTTCAGTTTGTATTTGTTAGCCTAAAACTTCCTCTTGATGGGGGCTTTCCCCCTTTTAAAGGCTGCAATACTCTTCCTCCTGCCCTGCATCTGGTTGCATGAAGACAGGAATTCGTTACGTGGACAGATGGATGGCATTCCCCAGGTGATGCAAAAACTAGTGGCTTGAAAGTGCCAGAAGGCTTGGCCCCCACCTGATTCGTTTTTTGAGTCACCCCACAAGTTAGTCCTCAAGCAGTTAATGTCATCGTCCACCATCTCTGGGTGAGAACCCATAGCCGAGGAGAGCAAAGGAGAAAGACCAAGGGTCATCTCTCCACACAGAAATCATATCTACACAACTTTCTTAAGAGGTTTTGTTTACATTCATGGCAGATCTCAACTATAATTCATCTGAGGCACCTCCAGGATGGTTTTGTCTGCTATTGTTGTCAGGACAGACAATTAACAAACTTCTGCTTGTCATGTAAAAGGGAATAAAGCATTTGTTTCCTGATCTGCCTAAGGAGGAAGGGAGCTATCTCAATCTGCCACGAACTGTGGGGTTCTCAACCTCATTCCCATCTCGCGCATTTTTCACTTTTGATGAAGTTTGTTAGCTGCCTCAGCTTAAGCAAAACCCTACTTTCTGCCTCTCTGTCCCATTTCCCACGTCATTTGAAGGACTTTTCCCCAAGTGCTCATAATGCTTATTCCAGGATTATATTTCAAACAGTCCTCCTGACTCTGACTAATTTTGTCACAGCATTTACCTCAATTGCTCCTCTCTGCTTTTTTTTCTAACAGCCAGCTTCCTGGTTTAAACCAAATTTAACACTTCTTTCCAACTGCTTCAAGGTGCCGCGAAACAGATGAGAATCCCTCTTTCCCACCCAACTTGGCACAGTCCCACGCTTACGGTGTTGAATGTGATGGAGTTCCATACTCCTCGCTTTGGCAGGAGTTTCTTCTTCTCTTGCCACTGAGGAGTATCACAGGCTCCTAAAACGTTCCATACTCCCATGCCGAACCCTACAGCCTGCCTCCAGCTACGCTTGCCTGGCAAACTGCACTGCAATCCCTCTGCCCCTCCCTGGTCCAACACACCGAGGATCAGGCCGTCCTGATCCTGACCCTCTGGTCCCCATGCAGAGGAGAGCTGGCTCTGGCGTGCTATGAAACATAATGCTAAAGTCACAGTCAAACACCCAAAAAAAGCCCCATCAGAGGACAAGCTCCCCAGCTGCTTCTCCTGGAACCTGTGCTTGGCACTGCTGGACATAGAATGATAGAATCATAGAATTGTCCAGCTTGGAAGGGACCTTTAAGACCATCTAGTCCAACATACCTTGGATGGAATGATCAATTTTCAAAATGTTTGGGACGCCATAGTTACAATAGCTATTGTTGTTATGTGAAAGAGCCAACTTGGACCTATGGCAGAATGTCAAGCCAGATGATTATGAAAGTGTCCAGCGATCCTCAACACCAGAGAATCACAGAATTGTCCAGGTTGGAAGGGACCTTTCAGATCATTGAGTCCAACCAGCAACCTCACTCTGATAAAACCCATCACTAACTCATGTCTCTAGGCACTGTGTCAACCCATCTTTTAAATCCCTCCAGGGACAGTGCCTCAACCTCATCCCTGGGCAGCCCAGTCCAAGGCTTAAGAACCCTTTCCCTGTCAAAATTGTTCCTGATATTCAATCTGAACCTCCCCTGGTGCAGCTTGAGGCCATTTCCTCTTGTCCCATCGCCTGTGACTTGGGAGAAGAGACCGACTCCCCCTGGCTACCCCCTCCTTTCAGGGAGTTGGAGAGAGCCAGAAGGTCTCCCCTCAGCCTCCTCCAGGCTGAACACCCCCAGCTCCCTCAGCCTCTCCTCAGAAGGCTTATTCTCCAGACACCTCACCAGCTCAGTTGCTCTTCTCTGGACCTGTTCCATCATCTCAATCTTTTTTTTTGTGGTGAGGACCCCAAAACTGGCCACAGCACTCAAGGTAGCATGACAGTCCTCAGCAGCATCTGTGCTGCTGCTCAGTCAAGCCTTGCAAGAAGCATCCCTTGAACATGAGCTGGCTCCTCATGGCTCAGGAAAGAATACGCGGCTGATGCTCAAATCCAGCTGAGCATCTATTAATTTGGTCCAATAAGAGATTGCTCATGTGGTCTGACTGTACGGATACAGGAAGTGCACAGGGCTCCTCACATCCTCTCGTTCTTGGGTGGGTTCATTCCTGTCACTTCTTGCAATCATACACTGGAAGGTGCTCAGCACGGCAAGGATGCAACCAGTCTACCCTACCGTTGACATTCAGCCTGAACAGATGCAAATAAGTGAACATTTTCAAAGAATGAAAAGGAAGTGGCTTTGGTATTTTTAAACAAGCATCAATTGCCACAATGTCACTAACATTGGATGTAACGGTGTTTTTTCAGCCTTAAAGCATTTTTTTTTCCAAGCAGGCAGTTCTAGTCAACAGATGAAAAAAAACAACTCAAGGAATGACAAACTTATATCAGGAACAAAATAAAAGACCACACCGTGAATATTCTGCTAAAAACTCCCATTTCTATTTTGTTCCCTCTAATTGGAAATTCTACTTGAAAAAAGAATTTTAGATTTTGTACCTTTATGAATTAAAACTGTCTTTCTTACCCAAAGAGCCCTTTCCGCACAGGGTTACGTAGCTAACAACATAATTTGTCTTTTCTTTGATCAAAGTTTAATCAAACGGTAACCATGGGGATGCAGAGATGTAGAGGCAGAAAAAAAAATAAAATCAAACACCGTGCATAATACCTCTTAATAGAGGTTCAGTAACCGTAAAAATAAATAAGACTGTCACTCTCAGTTCCTTGATCCAAACAGATGAAAACATGAGATTTTATCTGCGTTGCTGATGTCAAAAGACTGCAACTAGAAGAACACCTGGAGGCATGATGTTCTACAGAAATTTATCTTTGCCTAATTGCTGTGCTTTCCTGGAGGAGTGAATGGTGTTTCCTATCTTTTTTTTTTATCTATTTATTTTATTTATTTTATCTATCAAAAGTAAATACAATTCAGTCTTAAGGACAGAGGCTTGAGCTACACATTGAGGGCCAAATCCTGCAGTCCTTACTCAGAGCAAAACATCTGCATGCTGCTTTAAGAGCTGAGACTAACGAGCCGCCCTCACTTTCCCCACACAAACACACGTAGAAACACAGGAATCTGCCAGCTTCATACCGAAAACAGAACCACAGACTCAGCAAACAAACAGCACATAATTATTTGCTCAATTACTCACAGAACACAACATCCCATTACCCTTGAGCTGGCAAGGGAAGCAAGGTGTTCAGTTCTGATGGTTTTTAATGTTTTGGGGTTGGTTTTTTTTTTTTTTCATCCAAAGGTCTATAATATTGCCAAATATTGGCAGATCACCACAGGGACAGCAGATACCACCTATCCACTTCAAAGGTATTATAAAAAAAACCCAAACAACCAACAACCAAACCCAAACGTGTTAAATTTTAGCATGGACAAAATAATGTATATTCCCCAGGTAACACCTCAAAACAATTCCTCAAACTACAATGGCTTGGAAATTTTCCAAAACTGCTTGATCTGAGCTAAGTATCTGGTGTGGAAAATTACAGGCCAAACGGATAAGAATTGTTAAAAGCAATTGAAAACAGCTTTTCCTGAAGGAAAGTGTTGGGCAACCTTACTGAGAAGGCAGTGCAACAAGTTCTGCATGAAATAATAGTAATAAAAAAAAATAAATAAAAGAATACCAAGTAAATCACAGAATCGGGGAATTGTCAGAGTTGGCAGGGACCTCTAGAGACCATCCAGTCCAACTCCCCTGCTAAAGCAGGATTGCCCAGAGCACATCACTCAGGGCTACATCCAGGTGGGGCTTGAAGGTCTCCAGAAAAGGAGACTCCACACCCTCCCTGGGCAGCCTCTGCCAGGGCTCTGCCACCCTCACCACAAACAAGTTTCTCCTCATGTTGGAATGGACTCTCTCCAGGAGTTCCCTGTCTCTCTTCAACTGGGGAGCCCAGAATAGGAGGCTGTTAACTGGATAATGCCTTCATTTACATCAGTCCTATCTCCTACTGAGATCAGGAGTGGTAACTAATGACTCACTAGAGCGACTTGAGTGATAAATCAGAATTGATGGCTTTGTCTTAGAGTAGGTTGGGAGATGTTGTTGGCCCCCACTGATGCAGCCCACCATCTCTTCTCTCGCTGTCCTCCACAGCAGAGGGTTCACTGAACATGCCACCGCATAGCTCCGTCTCATTAGCAGCTGTAGCCTGACAGCAATTTAGACCTTTTCTGAGGTAACAGCGTCAGGCAATTTAGTTTAGTTGCAGGATGCTCTGCACCTTCCTGTCCCAGCTTTCCTCTTTCCCTGCTCCTGCCCCATGCTGAAAGGGGCCACTGAAGAAACGACACCCATCACTCTCAGTCAGCTCTTAGCCTTTTTTGTTCTGCTATTTATTAACTGACGCCTGCAGATAATTCCTATGTACTCTGGCCTCACTACGAGAGGGCAGACTCTCAGTTCACAGAATCACAGAAAGCTATGGGGTTGGAAGGGACCTCTGGAGACCATCTAGACCAATCCCCTGCCAAAGCAGGTCCACCCACAGCAGGTCACACAGGAACATGTCCAGGTGGGTTTGGAATGTCTTCAGAGATGGAGACTCCACCACCTCTCTGGGCAGCCTCTTGCCAGGGCTCTGACATGCTCACAGGAAACAAGTTCCTCCTCATGTTGAGATGGAACTTGTTATGTACAAGTTTGTGCCTGTTGCCCCTCATCCTGTCCCTGGGCACCACTGAAAAAAGACTGGTCCCATCCTCCTGACACCCACCCTTGAAGTATTTATAGGTGTTGATCAGATCCCCCCTCAGCCTTCTTTTCTCCAGACTAAAAAGACCTCCCTCAGCCTTTCCTCATCAGAGAGATGCTCCAGGCCCCTCATCATCTTGGTGCTCCTCTGCTGTACCCTCTCCAGCAGTTCCCTGTCCTTTTGGAAGTGGGGAGCCCAGAACTGGACACAGTGTTCCAGGTTATGAAGAGATAGGTTTTGATTTAAAACCCAGGGTGTTACTTCTGGCTGTTGTTTTCTTTCTTTTGCCCACCCCACATACCCCAAGCCCAGCCTCCCCTGGGCAGGTGGCCAGAAGGTCAGAGCACAGAAGACCGGAATTGACCATCATCTTCTTCTAACCTGACCTCCTCCACTACACCCACGGCTCTCCCCCTGCAATTTCTGAGCTGGCCTCAGAGAAATTGTGAGTTAAAACATAGCCTTGGGGTAGGACGAGGAAAAAAACAATAAAAATAATTATTTTATACCTTCACCCAGCTGGGGAGCCTTAAAAATAAAAGTTGGGATACTCTTCCTGGAAAAGCAGCAGCCTTTAACAGTTACCTGTTTTCAGTTCACATTCAGAACAATGACTTGTAAAAAGAAAAGCCCCGGAGAAGAGGGAGACACACCATGTTCCCAGGCTTCCCTCCCGCTTGTGCATTTCTGACTGTAAAGCTCCCCCATTAAGTGTGAACAATGTACCCATCTGGGTTAAAAATAACTTTCTTTTCCCCCTCAGCTTTTAAAAAACAAAACAAAACAAAACAAAAATAAACCCTACCAAACCATTCCCATGCATTCCATGAGCGCAGCTGCAGCTTTTGGGGAAAGCCAGGTCCCACAGCCACCCTTAGGAAGGGCCCAAGCCCATACCTTCCTGCAATAGTGCTACCCAATATGCTGGCCAGCCGTATTTCCCTGTCCAAGCTACTTCTCTGCATCTAGTACTCCAGTGCCCCGGGTACTGTGTCCAGCTCTGGAGTCCTCAGCACAGGAAGGACATGGAGCTGTTGGAACAGGTCCAGCAAAAGGCCACAAAGATGCTCAGAGGGCTGGAGCACCTCTGCTACGAAGGCTGAGGGAGCTGGGGTTGTTCAGGACCTTAGAGNCCACACTTCCACATGCCTTCCCTAGGAAGGCAGAAGGGATTTATTAGGCAACCAGAGCCCTCCCCAATGTGTCTATGCCGGGGGGTAGAAATCTGTGGAGCTGCACTGGGGAATGTGATAAGAATGAGCCTGCTTTCCGCCTCCTGCCATCATTACAAACGCGGTTCCTCATCTCTTCATGCTCATTACTTCGCAGTACCACCTCCTGGTTCCCTCTCACAGCTTATGAAAGCTTGCAAACGTTTTTCATTACTGTCAGGATGCGTAGTCTGTAACTACACTTTGGTTTTATCTGCAGGCAATTATTAAGCTGCCTCTTTCTTATCTCTCCTTTCCTCCACTCCTAAATATGTCACCCATCCCAATATCTGCTCTTCCACACTGGCTTGCTACCCCTTCTCCTTCCTTTCAGTCATGTATCAGCACTATCTGCTGCTGTAGGCAGTAAAACCAGGGGAGACCCAGACTATGGGACTATGGGCCCTTTTTTTTTTTTTTTCTGTGCTATTTGCCATTTTCACCTTGAGCTCTTTGCTAGAGTCAAACCCTTTCTGTCATCTACCTTGACTTCAGCAGGGCTTTTGACATTGTCTCCCATAACATCCTCATTAGGAAATTAAGGAAGCGTGGTCTAGCTGAGGGGGCAGTGAGGTGGATTGAGAGCTGGCTGTGACAGGACTCAGAGGGTTGTAATTAATGGAGCAGGGTCAAGTTGGAGGCCTGTAACAAGTGGTGTCCCCCAGGGGTCAATATTCAGTCCAGTCCAGTTCAAAATATTCATCAATGACCTGGAGGAGGGGATAAAGTGTATCCTCAGCAAGGTTGCGGATGGTAGCAAACTGGGAGGGCTGGCTGACACTCCAGAGGGCTGTGCCACATTCCAGTGTGACCTGGACAGGCTGGAGAGCTGGGCAGAGAAGAACCTCATGAGGTTCAACAAGGGCAAGTGTAGGGTCCTGCACCTGAGGAGGAAGAAATCTGGGCACCAATAGAAGCTAGGGGTGGATCTCCCAGAAAGCACTTCTGAGGAGAAGGATCTGGGGGTTCTGGTAGAGAGTAAATTGTCCATGA
>VXBJ01000260.1:97076-152581 GCA_013400055.1 Nycticryphes semicollaris
AGGGAGGGTGTGGAGTCCCCTTCTCTGGAGACCTTCAAGCCCCACCTGGATGCAGCCCTGAGTCATATGCTCTGGGCAACCCTGCTTTAGCAGGGGAGTTGGACAGGATGATCACTAGAGGTCCCTTCCTGCTCTGACAATTCCATGATTCCGTGATTTCCCACTGTATAAGCCTCTCTTTGCTGGAATAGCCTCTGGGACTAATGGATTTCCTATTGCTTTTGCATAATGCCCTTCTCAGAGCCCATATAAAGTACTCTGTCATCTGACATGAGGCCAGTTTAAATATCTCCTGCTGTACAAATATCCCCCTCGCCCTATGGCTAAGCTGTAGACCCTCATCCATAACTGATACTGCTTCAGCTAATTTTACAGGAGATGTTGCTTTGTAATACATACCATTTCTGGAGAGAGAAAATATCCAATAACCACCACCTGGTAAAATTGCTTATACTTCCCCACAGCAGCACTGCTTCTTTAAAAGTCCTTTTTTCCTTTTCTATCCACACCCTCTTTATGTTTTCCTGACATGTGGCAGAATGCAGGACCTCCGTCTCAGTTTTATAAATGCCCCATTATTATTTTTCTTTTACTATTTCCTCCTATGCCATAAAACACCAGGCAGCAACATTTATCCTGGAAGTCATTAATCCATTATTCTTAGACATACAGCAAACACACCAACTCCGCTGTAGGGTTATTTCTCACACTGGAATAGTCTTTCATTTACATTCATTGTTAGAAACGTATTCAGCTCTAGTTCCAGTACCCGCTCCTAAGACAGCCAAAGTGAGCACAGTTTAGTCTAGTAAGCTCTGCCCAGCAAATGAATACATTTAGGAGCAAGATAATGATTCATTTCAGCTGGGATTTAGGGTGGCTTTATTGCACCCGCAGCTCTTTAAGCTGCCACCACTCTTTGGAGTACCTGCAATTGGTGCAGCCCTTCTCATAAATTCCACAGGTGAAGTTCTGCTCTGTTTTTTATCATTTACCCAAGTGCTTTTTGCCAGACTTTTGCAGCACATATACCACTGGCCCAGATTTGAGGAATTCAGAAGCAAGTTCATCAGTGTGTGACTGTACTAAATACAGCTCTGCATTTTCCTTTTGAATATGCCTTGCATCCGGTGTGTCTGGATCCAATTTCTACCCTCTAAATACCTTTGGACAAGTTTACTCTGACAGGATGGCTGCTTCAGCTTTGCTTCTTGCTGTCATGTTGTAAAAATTATACTCATTTACCTTTGGATTGATTGAGGGCATTTTCATTGCCCACTGCCGCCCGGACCCTTGAAAGCTTTCCTGCTCCTACACCTACCTCCATTTTCAGTACCGTACTATGAATTCTCATATTAATGACATATAGGCATATACTGTACCTCTTTATGCATGTATGGTCCCAGAGAGCAATGCCCTGCCTTTTTAGCCTAGAAGCCCTTTTCTGCCAAGCAGCTCTATTTTTGCATCTCAGCTGGGTGGCAACCAGGGCCACCCCCAATCCTAGGCCAGCGGCTCTACTCTGCAGCTTTTCCTAGAAGTGCTACCAAAACTCCTAACTCCTAAATAAAGTTACTTCCTCCATATATTTTTTTTTCTGGAGCCCATAGAATATCCTGACCCAGACTGGGTTCCACCACTGCCCTTTTTCCTTTTTGAAGCCTCTTGACAAGGCCTTTGAGAAGACAGCAATGCTTTGGTGTTGGAACCTTCTGTGGGTGGCTTCAGCCAGAGCTGTCTCCTCACCTCTTGATAGTGACAGCTCCTTTTTCTACATAGGACACTTAATTCAATTCTGAGCATTTTAGCCCCAACACCAAACGTTACCTCCCTTTACAAAAAATTAAAAATAAAATCACCAGGCTACTAGCAGGCAGTTGGGTAAGCTTGACAGAACTAATTCCCATTTCATGGGTTTTTTTTGTGACACTTATCTTAGGTTGCTCTGTTGAAAGCTGTAGCAGCACATCTTTTATACTTCATCCCCCTACAAACTCACTGTTGTTGAGAAAGACACGTCTTTGGGTTGAGAAACCTACTTTTTCCAGTCCATGTACAGCTAAGCAGCTCTTTCTTTCGTCTGCACCTTCCGTAGCAGGGGTTTCTTCCATCTGCATGCCAGGCCCACTCTCGCAGCATTTAATCAATCAGCCACAATCACACCATATTCAATCAATAGATACCTGCCACCCTGTAACCCCAGATATCTAATATTCCCACCTCCCCTCCAACCCTGCCACCTTCTCCTGCCGCAGCGTGAGCCCTACCAACATTACACGTGTATTTTCTTATTCCTCTCACACTCCTTGTCTTATTGACAATTTCACAAGTGTTTGTATAAGACGCTACACAGAATTTGGCAGGTGATTCACTTGCATTAAAAGGGAAAGTATTTCTGGTAAGCAATGTCATTATTACATTATGCCGAGTGGGATAATCATGTAAGTGTTTCAACCTTGTAAAAGGAACGCTCGCCTTATTTCAAAGTCATCTTTTTTTTTTTAACTCAATAAAAATCAATAAAAATGGAGTAAAGACCTTGGTTTCCAGACTGACAGCATCACACGCAGAAACAAAAGTCTGCCTGAGCCTTCCCTCACCTAGGCTACATACTGTGTGCAGATTATAGCATTGCAACCCCCAGAGTGCGATCAGAAGAGACCCAAGCAAGGTATCCACTCTTCCCTTCCATGCAAAGGCACAGCCACATTTAAGAAGCTTGCTGTAAGCCCAGCTCCTACCCACCCATCAACACATCTGAGGGCAAACAGGAAAAAGCAGGATTCTGAAATCATTACCTCCATGGTGGTAAAACTCACGTGCCGAGCAAGAGGTTCTGCTGACCCCACCATGGGGTCCGGTGCTCTCGTTCCAGCAGAAACAGGCACAACCTCCTCACTGAAACTAAACAAAAGGCCACAGATGACACCCGAAGAATTCAAAGTTATGTCGACCACCGGGGGCTTGGGTGGGTTTTTCAATTTCACAATCGCAAACAGAACACACTCACTGTTCCAGCTGCTCTCTCTGCATTGTTTAAGGCCATGTTAATTCCTAGCAAAACTCAGGTGCTCCTTTGGTCAAAGAAGCACTGCAGCTGCAGTCTCTGCTTTTATCAGCTCGTTATGAAGCGGAAAAAAACTGGAGGACCTGGGTTTAGTCATCACCTGATACAAAAAGGTCTTTAGCAGGAATAGGCCATGTTGTTGAAGACAACATGTGATGTAGGGTGAACTTTTCAAAAGGTCCCGGTGGCAGCCCAACTCTGTTTCCCCAACCTGCCAGCTTTAACTCCAAAAGGACCGATATCAATCAATCTTAACACTTGGAAGATCTGTCGTAATGGATTTCTAGCTAAGCTGTTTACTACAAAATGTTGTGCTATCTTTTAGGAACCGTAAGGAGCGAACAACTTTTGATGAATAATTGCATAATGGGTGACACAAAGTTCCATATTTATTATGTTAGCAGCTTCTCAGTTAAACATCTCCATTTACACCTAAAATGTTTCCTTTGGCTGCCAGCATAAGAAACGCGGTCTGTGACGCAAGAGCAAAGCTGGCTTTTCTGTGAGTCTCATGTCAACAGAATAAAAATGTAGCAGATCAGACTCTTCCTGTAGATGAACTCCTGCACGAGGGCGCTTCCTTTCCTCCCACAATTGGCTGTTAATTAGCTACACACTACTAAGTAGAGCATGAGGCAGAAAAAAAATACCTTACAGAACTTCTCTAATTAGTGAAAAAGCATATTTAAGTCCACACATTGAATTAAAATATACATCGGAAAAGGAAAAAAAAAATCTTTCTTTGATAAATTCCAGACTACTATGATGAGTGTCTATTTTTAATGAGCTCAACCAAAGCATTTGAATGGTTAAGATCTGGATTTACATTCTGAGGCATAAATCCACCATTACTTATAATCTTTGGTAGTATCTAAATGGATGAAAATGTATTTTTGTTGCTGTTATGCAGTGCTCATATCAGCAAGGAAGAGCCCCAAATGATTGCAAAATAGCATGCTGCAATCAAGGGAGAATCATAGAACCATAGACTGGTTAGAGTTGGAAGAGACCTGAAAGATCATCAAGTCCCAACCCCCCTGCCCTGGGCAGGGACACCTCCCACCAGACCAGGTTGCTCCAAGCCCCATCCAGCCTGGCCTTGAATCCCTCCAGGGATGGGGCAGCCACAGCTTCTCTGGGCAACCTGGGCCAGGCTCTCAACACCCTCACAGCAAAGAAGTTCTTTCTGGTATCTCATCTAAATCTCCCCTCTTCCAATTTAAAACTGTTACCCTTGTCCTATGGCTCCACTCCCTGACAAAGAGTCCCTCCCCATCTCTCCTGTAGCCCCTTCAGGTACTGGGAGGCTGCTCTAAGGTCTCCCCGGAGCCTTCTCTTCTCCAGGCTGAACAACCCCAGCTCCCTCAGCCTGTCTTCATAGCAGAGGTGCTCCAGCCCTCTTATCAATCTTTGTGGGCCTCTGCTGGACCCGTTCCAACGGGTCTGTATCCTTTCTATGTTGAGGACTCCAGAGCTGGACACAGTACTCCAGGTGGGGTCTCTCCAGAGCAGAGTAGAGAGGTAGAATCACCTCCCTTGACCTGCTGGCCATGCTTCTTTTGGTGCAGCCCAGAATGATGTACAAAATAAAACATCTTCAGAAAACATGGCCTGCATCTCCAGCACAGTGATGCAGGGCGGGGATGGGCTCTGAACAGTACTTTCCCCATAGCTCGTCCTTTCTGCTTTCTACTGCAGGTCTCAAATGGGAACACTGAGCAAAATAAATAGCATTAATTTTTTATCATCTAAAAGACAGGAAGGGAAGAAGGACACTGAGGAAGCCTATTCTGGAGTTTACGATAGATAGCAAGCTAGAAGGAAGGTACCCATAAAGTATGGAGAGGCAAAGATTGAGCAAGACTCAAAGAAAATGGGTAAGACAGAAGGAAGCAGAGTTGAGGGTCAATACCTTTTTGAAAAGGAAAAAAGAAAAGCATTAAACTTTCAGTTTAAAACCATTACCCCTCGCCCTATGGCTCCACTCCCTGACACAGAATCCCTCCCCATCTCTCCTGCAATCTCCTTCAGACACTGGAAGGCCATTATAAGGTCTCCCCAGACCCTTCCCTGTTCTCATGAGAGCACCCCTATGTCCTGCGCCTGGTCACATAGCCCTTCTCTTGTCCTTCACTCTTTTGTTCTGGCCATGACCCTGTCACGGGCCATGGCATTGATGGCTGCACTGTGTCTTCAAGTAACTCTTTAATTTTCACAAAGACAAAATGGTAACATAAGAATGCTTACACTGCCCAAAAGCATTACAACCCAAAAACCTAACCAAAACCTAAATTAACTGGGAGGTCTCTTTTCTCACTGATTTTTGTTATTTCCAGCCAGTTGGGTTTTTTTTTTCCCAGGTTAACACATTGCTCATGTTTTTAGATTAATTTGACTCTCTGATCTTCTTAATACTGAAATTTCACTTCTGCCAGAAATTACGAGCTTTAACCCTGCACATAGTTTTAATTCAGTACTAAATTTAAAAAAAAAAAAATCTGAGCTAATGAGTATGCCATCCTTGCTGTTATAAATGAAACTCCACATATTTTTGGGTCATAAGTAACTCTGAAAGTGACAACAGTCTAGGGACACCTTCAAGGACCAACGATGCTGGGGCTTTAGCACCCCAGGACCTTCTTCCCTTCAGGTGGGTGCTTTAACTGGCTTCCAAGGTTTGGACCCAACAAACCGTCTAAGCATAGGGGGGTAGCTTTTCAGGTGAAGGGGGACACGGACCACTGTGGTGTTGGTCACTACAATGAGTCATGGCAATCGTGTGTTGCTTCTCCAGCTGTGCCCTATAGGGCAGAAGGCCACTACCTTTGGGTTGGATGCCTGCTCCGGTAATAAAAAAGCACTGTCCATCATAATTTGCCAGCTCCAGTCCCAATCCATCTCTTTTCATGTCGTTCTCACACAAGCATAAAAGTTTCTCCCCATTTCTCCCCATGCCAATGGCATCCTGGGGTGTATTAGAAAGGGGGTGATTAGTAGGTCAAGCGAGGTTCTCCTCCCCCTCTACTCTGCCCTGGTGAGACCCCATCTGGAATATTGTGTCCAGTTCTGGGTCCCTCAGTTCCAGAAGGACAAAGAACTGCTGGAGAGAGTCCAGGGAAGGGCTACAAAGGTGATGAAGGGAGTGGAGCATCTCCCATAGGAGGAAAGACTGAGGGAGCTGGGTCTCTTTAGCTTGGAGGAGACTGAGGGGTGACCTCATGAATGTTTATAAATATGCAAAGTGTGAGTGTCAGGAGGATGGAGCCAGGCTCTTCTCAGTGACATCCAATGACAGGTCAAGGGTCAATTGGTTCCAGCTGGAACAGAGGAGGTTCCACTTAAATATAAGGACAAACTTTTTCATGGTGAGGGTATCAGAACACTGGAATGGGCTGCCCAGAGAGGTTGTGGAGTCTCCTTCTCTGGAGACATTCCAAACCCGCCTGGACACATTCCTGTGTGACCTGCTCTGGGTGTTCCTGCTCTGGCAGGGGGGTTGGACTAGATGATCTTTAAAGGTCCCTCCTAATCCCTGATATTCTATGATTCTGTTTAGTTGGTATTCTTCTCCTATTGTCAACTTCCTTCAAGAAGGCCGCGTGTTCTCCCAGCTTTCCACCACAATGAGAACTGAGGAATCTCCTTCTCTCACTGCTCATCAGTCAGGACATACCCAGATCTCTGCCTAACCACATTTCATCTCAGAGGGTGGCAGGCTAACACTTTTCACCAACAGTAGCCATAATTTGATGAGGAATGTACTCGTCTGGGGATGAGCAGTGGGATTAGTGGTTCCTGGTAACTCTAATACTTTTGGAGGGTGTTGACCCATTTCAGTCACACTGAAAAGGAGAGGAAATAGTCTCAGACCTGTCTGTACTCCCACAGATTTTGTGGAAAATGGGCAGCTGGAGAGAGAGAGACATTGCAGATCACAGTACACTTGGTGTCTCCTCTGGGAGGCATTTTACAATGGGCTTTCCATGAAAAAGGGAATTAAGGGTCACAAGGCACAAAGAATGTGACAAATGAGGCTTCATTAGCTCTGCAGCTCTTCCAACAACTTGTATTTGCCTCTGGGTAATTATCCAGCCAATAATGACATCTTCAACTCAGCATAAAGTCTTAGATGAAGACAGGGGAGGTTTAGAGGCTGTTCAGTTACATGCTGTCCTATGTGTATAATCATGCTCTACAACAATGTAATGTATTGGGATGTTTTTATGTTGCTGCTACATAAAAGCATCCAAGGGGTAGCTTAGGTAAGGAAATCAACTGTGAAACTGAGGAATATAATTGTCTTCCAAAACAGCTGAAAGAGAAAAGTACTGTAGTTTAAACAGCTCATATTGACTAGATATTTTATTTTCTCCCTTTTTTTCCCCCTGTCAAGAATAGCGACAGAATATGCCATAAAGCACATTCGATTTCTCACAGCTTTCCTATTTTTAGGTCTCAAGACTATTTTGTTGGCTTGTTTTGAAATTTGATGGAAATAATTAAGGAGGCCCTTAAATGACTTCTATTGCTTTTGGCTGGTTTCATCCTTAGGCTTGAGCTGATAGAAGGAAAATCTGACAAAGCTAATAAAGGCATTAGTTATTTCAAAGAATATGATTAAGTGTTGAAGACCAGGCTGGATGGGGCTTTGAACAACCTGGTCTGCAACCTGGGAGGTGTCCCTGCTCAGGGCAGGTGGGTTGGAACTTGGTGGTCTTTAAGGTCCCTTCCAACTCTAACTATTCTATGGTTCTATGATTAAGAAAAAGCCTAGGGAACATTCTGAGTTTCTTTTGGGGTGCTTGTTAATGATCACTAGAAGTTTGTAAGTGTGCTGCCACATGAATTGCTGTTGATCTGCAGCATGGTCTTCAGCTCGCAATGGGTCATATGCTCCACGGTCAACTCCCCTAACACGAAACTGAGGAAGGCCAGGTACAGTCAAGAGCAACATCCCTGAATGAGCTTTGGTAAACTTAGTTGTTTACAATGAATTTGCGTCTCAATTCTATATGGACCCTGCCCAAATGCCCCAAAGCAAGAAATGTCATTTATAGTCCTATCCTGAAAGGAGGCAAAAATGGTTCCAAAGGAATTAGAGGCCACTGGGGATGGAAGAACACCAGACTTTCAGACAAAACCTGCACGGCTGAGTGTAGGCACAAGGCAGGTATTATTTCTGTTTGCAAAGCCACTTATTTTTACATGGATGCCCTTTGGCATCAATACCCTGAGATTTCAGGATGCTACAGACCCATAGTATAACATTTACCTGTAGGATAAGCAATTTCAATGAGATGCTGCAGGGCACAGGAGGAGGAAGACCTATCAGTATGGTATCAGCTTTTTCCCACTGCATCCCTTCAGCAGTGGCCCTTGTCCTCACGGTGTGTTCTGGACCATCAGGTGGTTTTTCTGGCTGGTGCCTCAACCAGTTCTCCCCACACAATGCCTGCGCCTGTGGTGCAGTGTCCCTGTGAGACCGGATGCAGAGCTAGGTCAGGCCTCAGCACATCCACTGCTTTCTCAACCCTCTCCTCTTCTCAACAGAGATCTCCTTATGTGTTCTTCAAAGATTAACACACCAGATCTGTTCTTTTGCCCTAAATTGTTTATGATTTGTGTTATGCATGTCTTTCCCTCCTCTGAGTTAGGCTGTTGCCTGCAGATCCCTGAATAACTGTGAATGAGTGCTATCCTGCTGCTAGGTCAAGCGTATTTCATTTAAAATCAGCAAAATACACACCTTATCACTGTAGAAGGTCCAGAACCTCCTTCATTTATACAGAAGGGCAGAAGCTGAGACAGGCAGAAGCAAATCTCCAGCTGGCTAGAAAAGCAAAGGCTGACATGACATTGCCCAAATAACACCTTACTCAGTGCTGAGGGATATTAATCGCTTAGGCTAAATAAGTTAGGATTATGAGATGGTGTGATTTGTGCTATTCGCTTAGCTTTACTTAGCATGAGTGGCTGGATTTGCTGAAGCCTTTAAGCCGTGAGAGATTTGTTATTCTTTGTAATTTTCCCACCAGTTGGTACAGTGCCGTGTTTAGTCTTTTAGTATGGGAAAGCGTTTTGGTATCACACTGATGTTTTGCTAGTGTTTCTCACAAGTCTGGGATTCTTTGGTTCTCCATGTTCCGCTGGGGAGTGCAGGTGGAGAAGGAGTGTAAACCAGAAGATCCAGAGGCTCCAACCCTCAGCTGAAACTGCAAATCCACAATATTTGTGGATAAGAGCCTGCCTGCTCTTATCTACTGGCGTGCGAATGCTTGGGCAGCAGCTTCTCCCTGAACACTCACCTGAGAACTGAAGCCTTGGGCTTTGGTTTCTTACACAGGAACACAGAGAAAAGACCACTGAGATCCGTCCTATCCTGCCTGACCCCCTCGGAAGTGCACAGCGGGCTATGGACCATTTCTGTGATTACCTAGCATTCAGGCTGGCATCCTGGATCAGTGGGACATGGGGGGGACAGGCCTGTGCAAGATTAGGACAAATAAGGACAAATAAGACTCCTCTGCTATGGAGACAGGCTGAGAGAGCTGGGGTTGTTCAGCCTGGAGAAGAGAAGGCTCCAGGGCGACCTTAGAGCAGCCTTCCAGTACCTGAAGGGGGCTACAGGAGAGATGGGGAGGGACTCTTTGTCAGGGAGTGGAGTGACAGGACGAGGGGTAATGGTTTTAAACTGAAAGAGGGGAGATTTAGATTAGGTATTAGGAAGAAATTCTTTGCTGTGAGGGTGATGAGACACCGGCCCAGGTTGCCCAGAGAAGCTGTGGCTGCCCCATCCCTGGAGGGGTTCAAGGCCAGGCTTGATGTGGGGCTTTGAGCAACCTGGTCTGGTGGGAGGTGTCCCTGCCCAGGGAGGAGGGTTGGAACTCCATCACCTTTAAGGTCCCTTCCAACTCTAACCATTCTATGGTTCTGTGATTGTTTGAGTGATTTTACCACCTTCAGCTAAATCCATTAAATCCATTTTTCAGGTCCTGCAAAACTGTCGCTGCTGTTCCTGTCACTTCTAATCCCCCCTCCCTTTTGCAACTTTGGAGGAGCACCCAAGGTAATTTATATGCCAGACTCAGCCATGCTACTGTGGGTGTCTCTGAAGGTTAAAGTTTACCCTCAGAGCCAGGAAACTGTAATTGATGGGAATTAGCAGACGTGCTCCTTTCAACCACTTAATGCAAAATCACAGCAATCCCTATTCAGCAATTCACAAAACCAAACCCTAGAAAACAAATAAACAGCAATATGATAATGCAATATTTTTTTTTTTTGATTCTGCAATCAAGAGCTTGTCATAGACTACATATGTAAAGCAAGCTGAAAGGCTTGGTTTTCTCTAACTACTCATTTCCCACAGTACCACGTGCCAGTGAGATTAAAGACTGACTTTGTTCTTTGCTGGGATGCCTCAGTAATGCCATCCTTAATCTTATCCCTCCTTCTGGAGAGGAGGCACTGACCTGCAGGCTTGACAAGCCAGGCTGGGAAAGAAAAGACACCTTCTTTTCACAGAATCACAACATCATATGGGGTTGGAAGGGACCTCTGGAGATCCTCTAGTCCAACCCCCTGCCAAAGCAGGTCCATACAGAGCAGGTCCCACAGGAACATGTCCAGGTGGGGTTTGAATGATTCCAGAGATGGAGACTCCACCACGTCTCTAGGCAGCTTCTTCCAGGGCTCTGCCACCCTCAAAGGGAAGAAGTTCCTCCTCATGTTGAGATGGAACTTCTTATGTACAAGTTTGTGCCCATTTCCTCTAGTCCTGTCCCTGGACACCACTGAAAAAAGACTGGTCCCATCCTCCTGACACCCACCCTTGAAGTATTTACAGGTGTTGATCAGATCTCCCCATTCTCCAGGCTAAAAAGATACCTTGTCCACGTTTCTTTCAAAAGTGCTGCTTCTGTCTAGCCTGACTGCACTGGTAAGCGGCAATACACAGGAGAGAGAAAAAGTGATGAGAGGGGCAATGGAAGAGAGGTGGGTAGTGGGAGCAGTAGAGGAACTGGAGACACCAGAAGACCAGGTTGGGGGGGGAGCAGGAAGGAGTCCCTAGTTCAGCAGTTATCCTTGAGCAATTTAGCCTGGATGTTAAAGAAGCAACGATCAGTGTAGCCCAATCTTGGTCTGGCAGAATCAGCCCCAACGGCACCTCTAGGCGCAGTGGGAAACACACAGCCCTGTGTCACCCTGGCTGCAGGGAATGAAGGAAAAGGAAATCGGAGGATAATTCCGTGGCGGAGGCTAACACAGAGACAGGTCTCTCATCAGCGCAGTACTAGCCTCCCCACTTTCCACTTTGTGGTTTGACACACTTCTTGGGTCTGGTAAACTTCTCTTTTCAGAGCCATAACGGCCCAGAGCCTCAACAGAGGATGCACATCACAAAAGAGTGGGAAGAAATCATGAGGAATGGGCCTTTCTGCCTTCCCCAAGCCCCGCCAGATCTCTTGGCGTTGGATACCAAAGCGATACCATTCCACAGGGCAGAAATTGTGGGGGCTGGTAAACTGGTTGTTGCTTATCTTTGCAAAGAGGAGTCAAGCCGCTGGCACTGTCATTACTCCAGGATTTGTGCCCTGTGGGAACCGCGAGATACCATGCTCCCGATGAATTCTTTCTACGGGGGCACCAAGCTGGTAAATGGGCCCCAAGGGGAGAAAAATATCAACGTTTTCCAGGTTTGTCCTTCATCTGATCTTTCCCATAAATGCAGCCTCTCTGTCAAGTCCTTCGTTCCCTATTCCCTACTCTCCCAGGCTCCCCTGACTCCAGGCCTTTGCTCCGCTGGCTTATTTTAAACCTCACTGATGCTCGATATCAGAAGGTGAGAGATTTTCCTGGGGAAAAGAGCCAAAGAGGCCATTTCCATCTTTTTCGCAGAGTCTGATGCATGGAAGAGAGAGTACATAGGAGCTCCTCCAGCAACGACCCTTTTTTTTCTGGCTCTCAATAAAACAGGTATTAAGAAATGAAGATCATAATTCAGATCCCTCACCTACCTTCAAATCTAATACTTCAAACCCCTGTTTTACAGAAAACAGAGTCAACAACAGCCTATTATTGCACACATTGAGCAAGAACTACCCCCGGTAAATTTTTGCTCTGCTGTGTTTTTCTAGATTTTTGAGGGCAAATAAATAAGAGCAGAAGTTTCTTGAGCTCAGGAAACAGGGCAGTGTTTTATTTAAACTGCTTTCTGTGGGGGCAAAAAAAAAAAAAAAAGAGAGAGAAATTGGCTACTGGAGCTACTTCTAAGCAACCAGATCCTGAGATTCAGAAATGCCTGTCTGGGGAAAATGTGCAACCCAAGCGCAGCTGAATAGGAGATGTCCAGATGTCATTCTTTCTCCATTCCAGGGAAGGGGAAAATTTTTCCTACAAAAATATATATATATTTATATTTTTTTTATCCCCTGTCTCAGGAAAAGTTGCATTAATAAATACCCATCACAATATGAATCTCTGCTCTGGCTCCATCTGTTAAGCCACTACAAGACTCCAGAGAGAGTCTTCACACAAATAACACTAAATATAAATTTCAGGCTGCTCTGCATTTCTTGCCCAGAGCCACAAACCCAGTAAGAACAGCTAAATCCATACTGCCTGGGTAAAAAAAAAAAGAACCCCTGAAGTTACATTTGCCCAGGTTCCTTCATTGGTAGCTGCTAGTGTACAAACAGACCTTACTGAGCATTGGTCAGATTTATTTTTTTACTGACTAGGTCATGTTTTTTCCTGCTAACAGATGAACCACCAAGGAATCACCAAGCAGGTAAGTTTCTGCTTGTCCCAGAGGAATGAAGAGGTTATCTTGAGGCCCGTTCTACCCCTGGAACGCGGTTAACAACGCGCGAGACGGCCCAGGTGGATGAAACCCAAGGATGATACAGCCTCTCCAGGGAAACATCTCTCCAAACACTCTCCCGGCTACGTTTTCAGAAATAGTTAGGTGCTACTGCACAGTTAGGCGCAGAGGTTGCAGTTACAGGACAGGAGGGTGATGAGGGATAATAAGCAGATACCAGCACACAGGACTTGTTGGGAGGTGAAGCCAGCCGGCTGCAACTGGAGGATAAGCTTGGGTGAACTCAGAGAGCAAAGTATGCTTTGGCAGAGCTGCAGGTTGCTATTTCAAGCGCAGGAAGGGACGGCTTGTGGAATAAAGTTCACGGTGTAAATGAGTAACGGGTATTGTTTTAATTGATTATGTAAGGTAACCCCACGAATACAAGCCGACAGCAGGAGCACAGTCCTCAGGGATCAATCCTGAGGATTTCTCTCTGAGATCCCAGCCCTTGGCTGTATTAACAATACCTACTTCCTTTAAATCCTTAATTTCACTCATTCTTCCACTCTTTTTTTCTTTTATAAAAATCCTTGCTAGTTCACATCAGTTTCAGCTAACTTACAGAGCGTCCCTTTTCCTCCTGAGTCTTCTACCTTCCCTGTGTCCTCACCTCTACGGTCCAGTTCCTCTCTCTACATCAGTTTCCTGAAACTTTGCTAACATTCATTTTTGTTTCTTCCTAACTGTCCAACAAGCTCTCACAAGAAGTCTCAATATTTTGGAGCTCCCATATCCCTTCCAGGGTTTCAAGAGCCGTGCTGTCCATACGCTTCTTCAAGTTTCTTTCTAAGCCCTTCAGCTTTATGCACGTGAATGGCCAGTGGTAATATAGCATCATTTTATTACAAAAAGCTTACTAAATTCCTATGCACAGTAGATACACTGAGCATGTATGGAGTAGCTCTAACCGTCTACATCTCTGTGGAGACATGGTCTCCTTAGGCTAGCAATTCCTTTAACGATCTTCTCATTAACTCACCACATACCTGACCGAAGAGGAAGGAGGACTCAGTTCTTCTGACTCGCAGCTTCCAGAGGAGCAACAGCAGAAGGTCAGCAGCTGAATGCTGGGGGAGTTATGACCATGGACTTGGTGTCTCCTGCTTTGTGTTACTTGTTCAATCGCTAAATAAAGCCTCCACTGGTCACGTCAGCAGGTTTGGGCCACACATTGTGGCAGCATCTCAAAGCACCACCTTTCTGCAAACACAAGGCTTCCCAGACTCCATCATGTCTTCCTGCTTGTATCTATGGAGGCATAGACCTGTACAACACGGCCTGGAAAACATCTCCATGGTGTCTGCAAGAGGCAGCCTGTCCCGCACTGCCACCTGCATGGTGGTGAGTCCGGTCCTCTTGAGCCCACCCTCCTCCTGAGAGCACCCCTCAGGACACTTTTTTCCTCCATCCAGCTGACATTTCTTATTTTGCCTTGTTGTAGCATCTTGTGGTTTATGAACTCAAATACTTTCCTCCTTATCCCCAAGGTGGACTTCTCTATATCCTGCTTGAAACCTTGCTAAGTAAGGTGCTGTGTAATACACAGGAACTTGTTTTTCATGTACTGGTCCAGCACACAACGCTCTAGCAGCTATTTTGGTGCTTCTTAACCAGATGCCTTGCCACTTGCATTCTGAACTGCTCTCAAGTCTTTTTCTATGTCCACCTGCTGAGGACTTTTAATGTCCACCTATAACTTCTGCTCCTGGAGCCTCGCAGGCTGCTTCTCCCCCTACAAGTCCCTCCAGCCCACAGAGGCCCCAGACTGACATCCTTCCCAGCATCCCAAATATATCTTTCCCTTTGTTCTGTAATATTTTCCCTTTTGGGATGCCAAATTCCCTCCCTGCCCCCAGTACCAACTCATCTACTGATTACTTAAAAATCATGCCTCACTTCTGCCACCATTTCCATAAGAAAGCATACACAGTTTTCTGTGACAGGGCTGTCATGGGAACTTGAAGTTTGTCAGGTTTTCACATTATACATAATCTGCAAAACTACATGTTATTAAACGTGTGCTGATTCTACCAATTACTTACAAATTATTCCATTGCTGGCTTCCACTGCTACATTCAGGCAACATTTGTCATCCTGAAGAAAACTTCCAGATCAAGTTGCCATCGCTTCAGGGCAATGAGGAGGGAAGGTGCTGCTCTGTTGTGCCTGGAGCAGAATTAGAGGAGATCAAAGTCTCTAATATTTTTCTGGCTCAGATGGTGGATGGACCTAAGAGCTGTGGTAGGATGGGCTGCTAGGGAACATGATGCTAGGGAACCTCAGCACTGGTGAGGCCACACCTTGAGTCAACTTTGGGCTCCTCAACACAAGAGAGATGTTGAGGTGCTGGAGCAGGTGCAGAGGAGGGCAACAGAGCTGGTGAGGGGCCTGGAGAATCAATCTTATGGAGAGCGATGGAAGGAGCTGGGACTGTTTAGTGGGAGGAAGAGGAGGCTGAGGGGAGACCTCATCGCTCTCCACAACTACTTGACAGGACACTGGGGAGAGGTTGGTGCTGGTCTCTTCTCACAGGGAATTAGCCATAGAAGGAGAAGGAATGGCTTCAAGCTGAAAGTAGGNCTGTCTGGGGAAAATGTGCAACCCAAGCGCAGCTGAATAGGAGATGTCCAGATGTCATTCTTTCTCCATTCCAGGGAAGGGGAAAATTTTTCCTACAAAAATATATATATATTTATATTTTTTTTATCCCCTGTCTCAGGAAAAGTTGCATTAATAAATACCCATCACAATATGAATCTCTGCTCTGGCTCCATCTGTTAAGCCACTACAAGACTCCAGAGAGAGTCTTCACACAAATAACACTAAATATAAATTTCAGGCTGCTCTGCATTTCTTGCCCAGAGCCACAAACCCAGTAAGAACAGCTAAATCCATACTGCCTGGGTAAAAAAAAAAAGAACCCCTGAAGTTACATTTGCCCAGGTTCCTTCATTGGTAGCTGCTAGTGTACAAACAGACCTTACTGAGCATTGGTCAGATTTATTTTTTTACTGACTAGGTCATGTTTTTTCCTGCTAACAGATGAACCACCAAGGAATCACCAAGCAGGTAAGTTTCTGCTTGTCCCAGAGGAATGAAGAGGTTATCTTGAGGCCCGTTCTACCCCTGGAACGCGGTTAACAACGCGCGAGACGGCCCAGGTGGATGAAACCCAAGGATGATACAGCCTCTCCAGGGAAACATCTCTCCAAACACTCTCCCGGCTACGTTTTCAGAAATAGTTAGGTGCTACTGCACAGTTAGGCGCAGAGGTTGCAGTTACAGGACAGGAGGGTGATGAGGGATAATAAGCAGATACCAGCACACAGGACTTGTTGGGAGGTGAAGCCAGCCGGCTGCAACTGGAGGATAAGCTTGGGTGAACTCAGAGAGCAAAGTATGCTTTGGCAGAGCTGCAGGTTGCTATTTCAAGCGCAGGAAGGGACGGCTTGTGGAATAAAGTTCACGGTGTAAATGAGTAACGGGTATTGTTTTAATTGATTATGTAAGGTAACCCCACGAATACAAGCCGACAGCAGGAGCACAGTCCTCAGGGATCAATCCTGAGGATTTCTCTCTGAGATCCCAGCCCTTGGCTGTATTAACAATACCTACTTCCTTTAAATCCTTAATTTCACTCATTCTTCCACTCTTTTTTTCTTTTATAAAAATCCTTGCTAGTTCACATCAGTTTCAGCTAACTTACAGAGCGTCCCTTTTCCTCCTGAGTCTTCTACCTTCCCTGTGTCCTCACCTCTACGGTCCAGTTCCTCTCTCTACATCAGTTTCCTGAAACTTTGCTAACATTCATTTTTGTTTCTTCCTAACTGTCCAACAAGCTCTCACAAGAAGTCTCAATATTTTGGAGCTCCCATATCCCTTCCAGGGTTTCAAGAGCCGTGCTGTCCATACGCTTCTTCAAGTTTCTTTCTAAGCCCTTCAGCTTTATGCACGTGAATGGCCAGTGGTAATATAGCATCATTTTATTACAAAAAGCTTACTAAATTCCTATGCACAGTAGATACACTGAGCATGTATGGAGTAGCTCTAACCGTCTACATCTCTGTGGAGACATGGTCTCCTTAGGCTAGCAATTCCTTTAACGATCTTCTCATTAACTCACCACATACCTGACCGAAGAGGAAGGAGGACTCAGTTCTTCTGACTCGCAGCTTCCAGAGGAGCAACAGCAGAAGGTCAGCAGCTGAATGCTGGGGGAGTTATGACCATGGACTTGGTGTCTCCTGCTTTGTGTTACTTGTTCAATCGCTAAATAAAGCCTCCACTGGTCACGTCAGCAGGTTTGGGCCACACATTGTGGCAGCATCTCAAAGCACCACCTTTCTGCAAACACAAGGCTTCCCAGACTCCATCATGTCTTCCTGCTTGTATCTATGGAGGCATAGACCTGTACAACACGGCCTGGAAAACATCTCCATGGTGTCTGCAAGAGGCAGCCTGTCCCGCACTGCCACCTGCATGGTGGTGAGTCCGGTCCTCTTGAGCCCACCCTCCTCCTGAGAGCACCCCTCAGGACACTTTTTTCCTCCATCCAGCTGACATTTCTTATTTTGCCTTGTTGTAGCATCTTGTGGTTTATGAACTCAAATACTTTCCTCCTTATCCCCAAGGTGGACTTCTCTATATCCTGCTTGAAACCTTGCTAAGTAAGGTGCTGTGTAATACACAGGAACTTGTTTTTCATGTACTGGTCCAGCACACAACGCTCTAGCAGCTATTTTGGTGCTTCTTAACCAGATGCCTTGCCACTTGCATTCTGAACTGCTCTCAAGTCTTTTTCTATGTCCACCTGCTGAGGACTTTTAATGTCCACCTATAACTTCTGCTCCTGGAGCCTCGCAGGCTGCTTCTCCCCCTACAAGTCCCTCCAGCCCACAGAGGCCCCAGACTGACATCCTTCCCAGCATCCCAAATATATCTTTCCCTTTGTTCTGTAATATTTTCCCTTTTGGGATGCCAAATTCCCTCCCTGCCCCCAGTACCAACTCATCTACTGATTACTTAAAAATCATGCCTCACTTCTGCCACCATTTCCATAAGAAAGCATACACAGTTTTCTGTGACAGGGCTGTCATGGGAACTTGAAGTTTGTCAGGTTTTCACATTATACATAATCTGCAAAACTACATGTTATTAAACGTGTGCTGATTCTACCAATTACTTACAAATTATTCCATTGCTGGCTTCCACTGCTACATTCAGGCAACATTTGTCATCCTGAAGAAAACTTCCAGATCAAGTTGCCATCGCTTCAGGGCAATGAGGAGGGAAGGTGCTGCTCTGTTGTGCCTGGAGCAGAATTAGAGGAGATCAAAGTCTCTAATATTTTTCTGGCTCAGATGGTGGATGGACCTAAGAGCTGTGGTAGGATGGGCTGCTAGGGAACATGATGCTAGGGAACCTCAGCACTGGTGAGGCCACACCTTGAGTCAACTTTGGGCTCCTCAACACAAGAGAGATGTTGAGGTGCTGGAGCAGGTGCAGAGGAGGGCAACAGAGCTGGTGAGGGGCCTGGAGAATCAATCTTATGGAGAGCGATGGAAGGAGCTGGGACTGTTTAGTGGGAGGAAGAGGAGGCTGAGGGGAGACCTCATCGCTCTCCACAACTACTTGACAGGACACTGGGGAGAGGTTGGTGCTGGTCTCTTCTCACAGGGAATTAGCCATAGAAGGAGAAGGAATGGCTTCAAGCTGAAAGTAGGTTTAGGCTGAACATTAGAAAAGAATTTTTCCCAGCAAGGGTGGTCAGACCCTGGACTAGGCTGCCCAGGGAGAAGGTTGAGTCCCCATCCCTGGATGTGTTTCAGAGTGGTTGAGATGTGGTGTTGGGGGATCTGGTGTAGGGGAGAACTTTGTAGAGTGGGGCTGATGGTCGGACTCGATGATCCCAAGGGTTTTTTCCAACCTGAATAATTATATGATTCTATGATAACTTCTGCATGCATCTAGTGAGCCTTGAAAACATCATGCAGCAGCTGTTTTTCAGTCATCCTGTTTTTTGAGCACATTCCACGTTAACTGTCACACTCTAGTCAGCTAGCGTCAAGTAGATGTACCCTGACAGATCTAGGCATAAAAGTTAGAGCAATCCATAACATCATGCTGAAACCCTAGTAGGCACTAACAAACCTTGGGCACCCCTGGCTGGAGCCCACAGAAGTGGTCGGTGAGCCCGGCAGAGACAGACATGTCATATACATCTGTGCTGCTGCAAAGGCATTTCATTCACTGATTTAATTTCCTATTTCATTTGACTTACAAACACCTATTCTGAGCCTGGCTCAGCCTCCAGTTGGTGGCAGATGGATTCTCCTTACTTTTTATTAGGCAACAAAGCTTAGGTGTGGGGAGAACATTTTACTTCCTTTCTGATCTTAACTTTAAGTGCAAGTACATGCAAGTATTTTTCCATCTGTTACCTGATTTTCCTCTTCATAGGCTTCAGACTTTACTGGAACTACTTCGTCTCACAAAAAAAAAATAATCTTGCTCTAACAAAGAATACAGAGACTGCTTGAGCTTTTCCCTGTGGAAACCTAATAGGTTGAATCAGTCATAATGCACTGACAGCTATCTAATTTTTAAACTACCTTTTTTTTTTACTCACAAGAAACTTTTTCTTGCTATACAAAACCTATGTTAATAAATTAATAATCGATCAATCGGTTGTCCAGAAATAAAATAACAAATTGCATAATAAATAACTTACTAAAATAATTCATCAATTTGCTTTTCCCTCCTCTCTATGCAGAGTGACTTCTGGTTTATTCCTTTCTTTGGTGAAAAAAAAAATCACATTTGCTCTGCATTCTCTGAACAGCTTTAGCCATTATATTTTATATTTGATCCCAGCGGGACGTTCTGGGATAAAAGTTCATGAGAAGTTTTAAAAACTGTCTGTTTGTCTCTGTTTCTGGAGTGACGTCAGGCAGAATCACACACGTTGCCCGTGAATGTCCCACGGGCGTTCATTCTCCACCAAGCTCAGCAGCATCTAGTGCTTCTTTGGTTTGACTGAGAGGAACGCTCTTACAGTTTTCTTCACCATTCTGCTTAAACTCGGATATTGCTACAGCACTTACAAAGGATCTTGCACAAATTGAGTCAACAGACCCTGAATTTTATGGTAATCTTGAGATGCCATTTTTACAGCCAGCCAGGATCAAGACCAACCCTGGCTGTGTCTCTGAGGATGGAAGACCAGTCTGCAAGCTACATCTCCAGTAAGGTCAACATAGTAAAACTCAAATTAAGGCAGCAGGCAGGAAACGGGGCTACCAGACCTCCTTTCTGACATTGCCTAATGCCACAATAATACAGCTTAAGAGGGGAGGAGGATTTAATAACACTGTATACCTGTCTTTCCCTCAGAAAAGTAACTTAGCACCATCTCAGTTTACCGAGATTTGGACAGTGCTCCTGTTACCAAAGATTTCTGTTCACAGGCCAGAGATGTTAGTCACAAAGACCTTTTTTCAGTGGGTCTCTGCTGCTGGAGGTTGAGTTTTGCTACTGAAGAGAGTCGAGCAGAGGGCTATAAAGATGATCAAGGGATTGGAGATTCTCTTTTATGGGGAAAGGCTGAGAAAGCTGGGTCTGGTTAGCCTGGAGAAGAGATGACTGAGAGGGGATCTCACCAATGCTTATCAATACCTAAAGGGCAGGTGTCAAGAGGATCACAGAATCATAGAATCTTCATGGTTAGAAGGGAGCTCTGAGATCGAGTCCAACCATACACAAACAAACCCCCCTCCAAAAAATCAAAAAACCCCCAAACACCAACAAACACCAAAAAAACCCCAAAGCCAAAAAACCACACACACACACACAAAAACCAAATCACCCAACCCAACAATCTCAGCTACTAGAGCATGCCCTGAAGTGCCACATCTACACCTTTCTTCAATACCTTCCAGGGCTGATGACTCCACCACCCTCCTGGGCAGGCTGTTCCAGTGCCTGACCACCCTTCTCAGTCAAGTCATTCTTCCTCATATCTAATCTGAACCTCCCCAGCCACAACCTCAGACCATTTCCTCTGGTCCTGTCATGATTCCCTTGGGAGAAGAGACCAACACCCACCTCTTTACACCCTCCTTTCAGGCAGTTGTAGAGGGCAAGGAGGTCTCCCCTCAGCCTCCTCCAAATTAAACCTGCCCAGCTCCCTCAGCCTCTCCTCATAGGACTTGTTCTCCAAGACCCCTCACCAACCTGCCGCCCAGGATGGGGCCAGACTCTTTTCAGTGGTGCCCGGCAACAGGATAAGGGGCAATGGGCACAAAGTGGAACACAGGAAATGCTGTTTGAACATAAGGAGAGTGACAGAGCCCTGGAACAGGCTGCCCAGAGAGGAAGTGGAGTCTGCTTCTCTGGAGATATCCAAAACCCACCTGGACTCAATCCTGTCCAACCTGCTGTAGGTGAACCTCCTTTGGCTGTGGACTTGGACTAGATGATCTCTGAAGGCGATGCTGTGACTCCCTGAGTCCCAATCATGTTGCTCCTTGCTCTCCCCACCCACAACATCTTCCAGTTCCTCTGAAGCTCTGCTGATTTGGAGTACCAATGCAGATGGAGCAATATCTCCCTGGGGATAAAAGCCAGCTCCCACTTTGGAAACAGAGCTACATTTCAGAGGTCCTTCTTTTGCTCGTGTGAGGATAGGGCATGTTGTCAGAAAATAAGCATTAATAAATACAGATAATCAAGTTAATCCTTGTCCTGGCTGAACCTTCTTGCAAAACACAGTAGACTGCTGCCTCTCAGTGAGAGAAATTAATGGCAGACTTGTCTTTCAAGTAGTACAGTAAATATTGCTTCTCCTGTGGGTTGTGTGTTGGGGGTTTTTTTTTGTGGTTGGGAGGGGCATTTAAGAAGAAATCAAACAGCCTTGAGAGTTAGGAATAAATACAACATCTTTTGGGGCTTCCATTTTCAAAAACAGCTTTTCCACAGAAACCTACCTCAGCGGCAGAGCTAACAATTAGAACAGTGTTTAGAGTCAGCAGTATCTCATTGGAGAAAAACTACATGCAAGTTGCTGTTGCAAAAGGAGCTTAGAGCTGTCATTCATTTATTTTGTCTTTTTTGTCCTTCTTCCATTCAGATGATTCTCCAGCTTCCCTTGTTCCTCCACACCTCCTCCTCAGGAAAACTGTGTTCCTAAATGAGCATCCCAAAAATCCTAATCGCTATGCTGAGTCTTGCTTTCCAAACTAGGGATTCCTCCCACACAAACT
Organism: Nycticryphes semicollaris; assembly: GCA_013400055.1. NCBI lineage: Eukaryota > Metazoa > Chordata > Aves > Charadriiformes > Rostratulidae > Nycticryphes > Nycticryphes semicollaris. The sequence goes on from VXBJ01000260.1 coordinate 119,269, forward strand.
CATTACTGCTGAGGCTTCTTTCCTGACCCAGCTCAAAACCCTACAAGTATGAGGAAATACAGGTAAGCCAGCACCACTCCTCCATCTAACACCTCTCCTTCTGACACATGTGGAAGGTATTGCATAGCTCCAGCCAGTACAGCTCTACAGAGGAAATTTTTTTTTTCCTGGGTCCCAAAGGACTTGCTCTCTGTGCTAAGCCTGCCTCAGTTACAATCCTTGTCACAAATCAAGCTGGATTTGCAAAAAAAATAAAATATTTTAAAATAGATAAATAAAAAAAGAGATAAAAGAAAACCACCACCACTAACAACAATGAAATCCCCCATGTCTTACTATGGCTTCCCCTCACATCCTCACCTCACAGATGGGTTTTCTCTAGATTTGGAGGAAAGGGCTGTTAAACAAGGGCTCTGAGGCAGCACAGTGATCCACGGGCTTTTCCCTTCAGCACAGCTTCGGGGCAAGAACGGGTCCTTCTTCACCCAACAAGGGTTCAGAGAAAAGCACCCAAGCACTGCTGGGCTTGATTGACTGAAAAGATGACAAAGGTTTCCTTCATCTCCTGAGCCCTCTCCTGCCTGCTGGGCTTTTGGAGGAAAAGGAGTCTTGTTAGCGATGAGGTGAGGGCGGAGCTGGACACAAGCACCCAGTGGATGGTATGAAAAGAGGCAGAGGCATGAATGAAAGGAACAGACTTGATCTTGGAGGCGCAGAAGGGCCAGAAACTTAGAAATCCTTAGAATGACACACTCACTTTACAGGGTAGAAACATTTTGTTAAGAGGAAATAGATCTTTAGTCACCAATAAATATATAGGTCACATACATATTACCCCTCTACTCTGCTCTGGAGAGACCCCACCTGGAGCACTGTGTCCAGCTCTGGAGTCCTCAGCACAGGAAGGACATGGACATGTTGGAACGGGTCCAGCAGAGAGCCACAAAGATGCTCAGAGGGCTGGAGCACCTCAGCTATGGAGACAGGCTGAGAGAGCTTGGGGTTGTTCAGCCTGGAGAAGAGGAGACTCTGGGGAGACCTCAGAGCAGCCTTCCGGTACCTGAAGGGGGCTACAGGAGAGATGGGGAGTGACTGTGTGTCAGGGAGTGGAGCCATAGGACAAGGGGTAATGGTTTTAAACTGAAAGAGGGGAGATTGAGATGAGATACCAGAAAGAAATTCTTTGCTGTGAGGGTGGTGAGAGCCTGGCCCAGGGTGCCCAGAGAAGCTGTGGCTGCCCCATCCCTGGAGGGGTTCAAGGCCAGGCTGGATGGGGCTTGGAGCAACCTGGTCTGGTGGGAGGGTTCCCTGCCCGGGGCAGGGGGGTTGAAACTCTATGATCTTCAAGCTCCCTTCCCACTCTAACCATTCAATGATATTTAAAAGCATGTAATGCCAATTTCCAAAACAAGACAAACGGTCCCTGACCAGATAAATCACCCACTACTATAACAAATCAGTTCCTCACAGCTTTATTCCATGCACCTTTTGTACCATCCTAAACACGTATATCCAAAATACTATTTTGCTGTTTAGAAGTTTGTTCCAACGTCCTGAAAATGTGACAGAACAAGTGCTAAAGTATCGGATAACAGTTTTTTGACTAATTTTACCACAGCAGAGCTACAAGTCACATTTCCAAATAGCGTGGTTTGAAAATACTGGGGGGTACTTATTGAAAATGTGAGAACAAACAGAGCTCAGTGAAGCACAAGTATTAAAAACAGAAGCTGGGCTTTTAAACTATTTGAAAAAACCATGTCAAGCAAACACTTACCCCAGGAGCCACAAATATTGAAGGAAAAGCTTTCGATGGCCCTGGCAAGATGAATTTGAAAACATTTACAGGGACAGGGGAACACACATTAAAAAAAAAAAAAAGAAAGAAACAAAACCAAAAAAATCCACACCCCAATAACGCAGAGGAGAAATCAGGGTACAATTTCTATAGAAAACTTGATGTTTTTTTTAAAACTCTATTGCTGATGGTTTGGATAGGCTCATTGTTGCGCACGACAGGGCAGACTGCAAGCACTGCAGTAATTCCTCTACAACCCTTTCCATCTCTTGCCCACAAGCCCTGCTAGTAAGAGGATAATATCTACAAGGTCTTCACAATGGGTAAATCTGGACTTGAACTACAGATGTGGCTGCGCCTGGTTTCTGTAATGGGCACATCAAAACCAAAGTTCTGCTCAGGAGGCTGCATCATCTCCTGCCCATCTTGTCAGGCTGCATGCCCAACTCCCTCCGTGCTTTGATGTATTGGCTGCTCCTCAGTGCAGGTAAATGGAGAAGTGGGAGATTGCCTAAATATGCCTTCCTAGCACCTCTTCAAGACATGAGTAGGGGTTAGGAGCAGGGCTTGATTTCACAGAACCATAGAAGAGTTTAGGGTGGAAGGGATGTTAAAGATGATCGAGTTCTAACCCCCCTGCCCCAGGCAGGGACACCTCCCACCAGATCAGGTTGCTCAAAGTTCCATCCAGCCTGGCCTTGAATCTCTCCAGGGACAGGGCATCCACAGCCCAAGAGAAGTGTAACAGCAATGGGTTTGTCCTTAGGGGCAGAGTGGCCAAGGAGGGGTCAGAGACACCCAGCAGCTGTGCCCAGTGCATGGCCACCTGGGAAGCCCAAAGGCCTTCCTCCCAAGGATGCTGGGTGGAGAAGCAGCAGGAGGGGCAGCGTGGGGGCGGGGGAGGCTGTCACCCCCATGTCATAGTGCCACCACCCAGCAATGCAGCAGTCACAATGCCCACATTGGGATAAAAGGGACCATCCTCTGCTGTCTCACCGCCAGAACTGGCCTAAAGGCAGCCTGAAGACATCCGAGAGGAAGGCCTTGAGGAACTGGTGGAATTATTTGGAATTACTCAGAGTGGGCTCAAGGAGGAAGACCAGAGGCTGGACAAGGCCACTGGATGGAGAATTAGCTGCAAGTCCAGCTCCTGGTAGGGGCATCTTCAAAACTCAACTGAGGGAAGGAAACCCTTTTCAGCTGGAGAGCAGTGGCAAGGCCAAGGAAATGCTTTCTTGAGGAGCATTGGAGAGCTCACTGTCCTCATCCCCCCATGGAGCGAGGGCCAGTAGCCCTAAGAAATAGGATGCAGAGATGTTGCCAGGGCTTCCAGGGCTTTGGAGGCACCCACTGGTGCCTTGCCAGGCGCAGGAAGGATTCTCATTCCCAAGGTGAAAGAAGGTAGGGGCCTTTGGCCAATCTCGGAAGCCCCTTGAGGTGGCTTCAAGGTGAGGGAGAATAGGGCTTGGGCATCTCCTGGGAGGCAGGAGCAGCCCGTGGGACGAGGAGACAGGTCTTGCTCACATGCTCAGGGAGCAGCCGATTGCCAGCGCTGGCTGGGGTCAGGAAGGAATTTTCCCCTGGGGCTGATTGGCACTGCTCCCCAGGGGTTTTTTGCCTTCCTCTGCAGCATCGAGCGTGACCACTTGTCAGGGCTCCTCTGGTCCCTTTGGGCTAGCTTCCTGCCTGCTGCTCGTGCACCACGCAGATGGCCCCTCGTGCCCTACAGCTGGGGGGAGGAAGGCTTTTTTTCCCCCCGAGGTGGCCTAGGAAGTGTCCCCGGGGGTTTTTTTGCCTTCCTCTGCAGCACTGAGCAGGCCCCTTGCCAGGGCTCCTTTGGGTCACGCTGCCCAGGAGCCTGCTGCTCCTGCTGCATGAAGGTGGCTCTCGTGCCCCACATCTGGGGGGAGGAAGCTTTCTAGACTCCCAGGTGGGCCCTCCCTCCCAAGGTGACCCCCGGGGGTTGTTCTTGTCCTCTGTAGCACTGAGCACAGCCCTGCCGAGGGCTCCTGGGGGCCCTTTGGGCTGGCTTCTTGCCCACTGCTCTGGCACCTCCTGGGCACCACTCCCTGGCTCTCTCAGGCTCTCTTCCCATGGCCAGCTTGGAGCAGGAGCCAGCTCGGCTCTTCCCTTGTCTCCGTGGCCCTAGGGCTTCTTGCTTGTGCACCACAGCCTGTGCTCGGAAGGGCTCTGGTCTTGGAACACCACCCGGAGCTGCCCCTTTCCCCCTCTCCCTGCCTGCAATACAGGTGCAAGGCAGGCACCAGAGCGCTCTTCATCCCCCCCAGCCAAGGAGCACAGTGGCGGAGCAAGTCATGTAAGGCAAAAAAGTGTGACTGCCATTGTCACCTGTCCTCCCTGGGAAAGTCCCCCACGGGACCACCCACCTCTTTTCCTCCTTCTCCTTCTCCTCCTTCTCCTTATCTTCCTCCTACTACTTCTCAAGAGGTTATATACAATAAAATAATGATAAAAGAGAATTAAGAAGAAAACCCAATAAAACTAAGGAAAAGCAGAAATAAAGAAAAGAGAAAAAGAAGAAATAAGGTAAGTGATGTAAGGTGATGGAAAGGGACAAAAAACAGAGAGAAGAGAAGAGAAGAGAAGAGAAGAGAAGAGAAGAGAAGAGAAGAGAGAAAAGAGAAGAGAGAAAAAAGAGAAAAGAGAAGAGAGAAAATAGAAAAGAGAAGAGAGTGAAGAGATGTTATGTGATAAATTAAATTTAAAAAAAATAAATAACAAAACCAACCAAAAACCCCCCCCAAAACAAAAACCACAAAAAACGCCGCAGAGGAAAACCCAAAAGGAAAGGAAAGAGAAAAGACAGCTGAAAGAAAAGAATCAAATAAAATAAAATCCTATTTCCACTTGCATCCTTGGTGTTCTGCATCCTTAGAAGGGCTTTTGGAGCTGGAATCCCTCTGGCACTGGTTGGGGGTAGGGCAGGGGAGTTTGGGTTGAAAGAGTAACCACGTGGTTCTCCATTGCCACCCATATCCACATCCGGTGCCATCCAATGCTAAACCACAACAGGGTTTGTTCACCTCTCCAGGAAGCCTGTTCTGGGGCTTGACCACCCTCTCAGTAAAAAAACGTGTGTCCTTGTCCAAGCCTCCCCTGAAGGACACAGCTCCCAGCCATTCCCACGCCTCCTGGCACTGGGTACCAGGGAGAAGAGCTCAGCATCTCCCTCTCCACTTCCCCTCCTCAGGGAGCTGCAGAGAGCAGTGAGGTCGCCCCTCAGCCTCCAGATTTCCCAAACCCAGAAGACATGCCTTCCAGCCCCTTCACCAGTTTTGTTGCCCTCCTCTGGATGCATTCAAGTATCAAAATGATTCTATTTTTCCACTGACTTCTACCAACTACCAAGCCATCTATCATATATTGATACCAAAGTGATTTAAAGCTCTGAAAATTTGGAATTCAGTCAGCAAGGCAAATCAGCTCAACTTACAATAGCAGGCTTCAATCTTGTGTTGAATACGTACTTTACACTTATTTTTTGAAACCCCAATTGAATGGCATCGGGGAATAACCTCTGATAACAACGCAGATAACTTTTGTGCAAAACTTACCTTTCACTTGTACTTACCTTCTACTGTTCAGGAAGATATCATCCAAACGTGGAGAGGCACTCAGATTCCCATTGATAACCTTTTGTTATCTTATTAAAAAAATGGCATTTCTTATTTACCAAGCTATTAATATTTCACTCTTGATTGGCTTTGCACGGCAGATGGACTATTCTGTTTTATAAGGGCAATAAGCTGAAACCGTGTTGAATCTACTGAACAGAAGAGAAAGATAGGAAACTTACCCTTAAAAATGAGCTGCATATAAAACTCTTCCATTACGAAGGCAAAATAATCTGGGGACTGAAGGTAAAGATTTTAAAACTGCTAAATAGCCCCTCATACCGAATTTGGAAGCACAGGCCCAAAGAAGCAAGTATTTCTGCTTTTGAAACTTCCAGTCAATTTGTTTATTATCGCCAGCAAAACCTGGACAGGCTGGAGAGTTGGGCAGAGAGGAACCTGATGAAATTCAACCAAGGCAAGTGTAGGGTCCTGCACCTGGGGAGGAAGAACCCCCTGCACCAGGACAGGTTGGGGGTGACCTGCTGGAGAGCAGCTCTGAGGAAAAAGACCTGGGAGTCCTGAGGACAACAGGATGCCCATGAGCCAGCAATGTGTCCTTGTGGCCAAGAAGGACAATGGCATCTTGGGGGGCATCAGGAAGAGTGTGACAAGCAGGAGGAGGGAGGTCATCCTCCCCCTCTGCTCTGCCCTGGGGAGGCCCCATCTGGAGCACTGGGTCCAGTTCTGGGCTCCCCACTTCCAGAAGGACAGGGAACTGCTGGAGAGGGTACAGCAGAGGACCACCAAGAAGATGAGGGGCCTGGAGCATCTCTCTGATGAGGAAAGGCTGAGGGACTTGGGTCTTTTTAGTCTGGAGAGGAGAAGGCTGAGGGGGGATCTGATCAACACACAGAAATACTTTAAGGGTGGGTGTCAACAGGATGGGGCCAGTCTTTTTTCAGTGGTGCCCAGGGACAGGACAAGAGGTAACAACACAAACTTGAACATAAGAAGTTCCATCTAAACATGAGGAGGAACTTCTGCCCTTTGAAGGTGTCAGATCCCTGGCAGAGGCTGCCCAGAGAGGTTGTGGAGTCTCCTTCTCTGGAGACATTCCAACCTACCTGGACACATTCCTGTGCAACCTGCTGTGTGTGGACCTGCTTTGGCAGGGTTGTTGGACTGGATGATCTCCAGAGGTCCCTTCCAACCCCATACCATTTTGTGATTCTGTGACCGCTATTCTTTGAAGAATAACAGTAAAATGAAAAAATAACAATCTATGGGAAGTTAGCGCATGGAAATCTATTTTATCAATTCAGAAAACTCTGGCTCCAGTTTTAGGAACTTGATCTTAAGCTTAGGTGGCAAATATGCATTGCTTTCTGTTCAATTTATCACATTATCTATTTTACTTATAACTATGGACATTGCATCTAAATTTTGAGTGGAATTTTGACTACATTTAGTCATTAAGTGATTATGGAGGGGTTTTTTTTGTTGTTTTTAACTAAAGTCTGTTTTAACTCATTTAACTATATTTTTGTCTACCATCCCTGAAAGTCAAACACAGAGCCGGCTTGGAAAAATGAAATCTTACATGAATGGTGCTCAATCCTGGAAAAGCACCCTTCGGTCTTCCAAATGGAGCCGTTTCCCATTTTCTGCTCCACTAAATCAGAGTATTTTCTCAAGAAGACATACAGTTCATGCTGGAAGGCACAAACTTGGTGTGCCCTGAGAAAAACAGTAAAAAAACCCCACCCTGTTCTGAATATGGTGAAGAGCTGCTTTGGGGTTTATAGATCACGATTACTATTCAAGCTCACCATCTGTATCCACGAAGATCGGTCACACATTCTGCTCTCTGCCAGTCTGGAAAAAAAAAACCCAAAACACCTTAATTCTGGCACCATAAAATGGAATTACCCCTCCTGCCAGCTCTGCCCCAGACATGCTCGGGTTGGCCTTTATTTGCTGGGTATTTATTCTGTGACAGCCAGATGAACTGCATCTGCACACTTCTACTGACATTGCGCTAAGAGGCAAAAGTATTTTTCGAAGAAAATAAACCCCTTTGCGTCCTAACGCTCCTCACCAAGCAGGGAGGCTGGGGCAGCTGGGTTTAAATTCTGAGTGATGCTCAATTCACCACCTAACAGTCCAGTTGCCTTTAATATATTAAACTATCCCGATTCCAGATACACCCCTAGCAGGATGCACCTTCGGTCTGGTCATGCTCACAGAACCATAGAATCGTTCAGGTTGGAAAAGACCCTTGGGATCATAGAGTCCAACCATCAGCCCCACTCTACAAATTCCTCCCCTACACCAGATCCCCCAACACCACATCTCAATCACTCTCAAACACATCCAGGGATGGGGACTCCACCCCCTCCCTGGGCAGCCTAGTCCAGGGTCTGACCACTCTGGCTGGTAAAAAGTCTTTCCTAATGTTCAGCCTAAACCTGCCCTGGTGCAGCTTGAAGGCATTCCCTCTCCTTCTATGGCTAATTCTCTGTGAGAAGAGACCAGTACCAACCTCTCTACAATGTCCTGTCAAGTAGTTCTAGGGAGTGATGAGGTCCCCCCGCAGCCTCCTCTTCCTCCAACTAAACAGTCCCAGCTCCTTCCATCGCTCTCCATAAGACTGATTCTCCAGGCCCTTCCGCAGCTCCATTGCCCTCCTCTGCACTCGCTCCAGCCCCTCCAGTTCTCTCTTGTGTTAGGTGCCCAAAACTGAACACAATACTCAAGGTATTGTGCTGAGTCCAGGGGGACTGGTCACACCATTTCTAATACAAGACAGGATGCCATTGGCCTTCTTGGACACCTGGACACACTGCTGGCTCATGTTCAGTCACTTGTCCACCAGAACCCCCAGGTCCTTTTCTGCCAGGCAGCTCCAGCCACACTTCCCCAAGCTTGTAGCCATGCATGGGGTTGGTGTGGCCCAAGTGCAGGACCTGGCACTTGGCCTTGTTGAACCTCATCCCGTTAACATTGGCTCATCCTTCCAATCTATTCAAGCCTCTCTGTAGAGCTTCTCTGCCCTCCTACAGATCAACACTCCCACCTAGTTTAGTGTCATACTGAGATTGCTGCGGTATGAACATGAACCAGCACGGCCACCCTCAAGTCTTTGGTCGCGTTCAATGAGAAACTGAAACAACGAGCTCCTTAACCAGGGCAGGTCATTTCAGCAACAGATACAAAGGTTCGTATGTGTGGCTTTTCCGTTCTGTTGCGATGGCGTAGCAGTATGGCTTCTCTGAGAGGGTCTCAAGTGGAATTAGAACATAAAGTACCAACTTGAGAGGCCTTCTGTTGCTTTGCACTTTGAAGAAAGTGGATGGGATGCGGCATATGCTGATGTGGTGGTTGCCCTTTGTACTCCTCTGCAGAGATAGGAATTACTACATGAAGCTTAAGATATTATATTATACCCCACTTGGAGCACTGTGTCCAGCTCTGGAGTCCTCAACATAGAAAGAACATGGACTTGTTAAAATGGGCCCAGCAGAGAGCCACAAAGATGCTCAGAGGGCTGGAGCACCTCTGCTATGGAGACAGGCTGAGAAAGCTGGGGTTGTTCAGCCTGGAGAAGAGGAGACTCCGGGGAGACCTTAGAGCAGCCTTCCAGTACCTGAAGGGGGCTACAGGAGAGATGGGGAGGGACTCTGTGTCAGGGGGTGGAGTGACAGGACAAGGGGTAATGGCTTTAAATTGCAAGAGGGGAGATTTAGATGAGATACCAGGAAGAACTTCTTTGCTGTGAGGGTGGTGAGACCCTGGCCCAGGTTGCCCAGAGAAGCTGTGGCTGCCCCATCCTTGGAGGGGTTCAAGGCCAGGCTGGATGGAGCAACCTGGTCTGGTGGGAGGTGTCCGTGCCCAGGGCAGGGGAGTTGGAACTCCATGATCTTTAAGGTCCATTCCAACTCTAAGCATTCTATGGTTCTAGGAAGTGTATGAAACCTCGTTTACTCTGAATGAACTGAGCTGCCAAAAAAGAAAACAGCTGCAAAGCATCATTTGAAACAAATGTGTTCCCTGACACGAACGGTTAGAAGCAGACAGGCAGGTTTAACTCTGATTATTTAATGCATTAAAAAACAGTGGAATGTGTTCATGGGATAGTCTTTAGCTGCTGACATAACTTAGTTTGCATCGTGAATTTGCAATAGATTGATGCCGCATTGATAGCAAGGCATTACGCTGCCTGTAATAACTGCCTGACTATGATTCACTGCAGTTTTCTGCCTAATAAACCAGTCTTAACATACTCAGTGACCAGAGCATTGTGAGTGACATCTTGTTATAATCCGTTGCCAAATGAGCACCAATGCACACAAAAAAAATCCTTTCAGCTACATACGGAGAGGATACATCAACTTTGTAGAACATTTTACTGATGTGACTTAAAGGAGAGCTAAACATACCCCTATCCTGTCTTTATTGGAATGATTTAGCTTTCCCCCACCTTTCATCCATTTCCCATATACCCATGTTGTAATAACACCTCGTACTCCAAAACAAGCCCTCAGGGCTTTGTACCGGGGCTGTCAGCTTGAGTCTGTGCAAAATACACATGAAGAGAGGAGAGATGTCAACATCTGGTGGAGTAAGAAAACAGTCAAGCTCTTGTTCAGTCTGTAGTAGTATTTGTGGGGTTACAGATCAAGTTCTAGTTTAAATTTTACTTGGAAAAACCAGATGCCTACCCAAAAGTGTTGTTAGAGCGTAGGGCCTGCCTCTGACTCCACAGCATGGCCACCCAAACTTGGGTAGGAGGCCAAGGCATTGTTTCTTCCTTCAGAGGATGACTTTAGCAAAGTTGTTGGAAAGAGAAGGTACAAATCCTGCTGTTTAAAGGGCGATAAGCAGAAATCAAAGTGACACTGACCAGACCAATCCCATATTAAGTCCAGAGCTTCAACCTATGTGGAAATTTCCAAGTTCTCCACTCCAGGCTTTCCAAAGCCAGAAGACAAGCCGTTACAGCTGCAAGTCATCCGGCAGGAACTTAGCAGGGCACAGTACCCAGGGGACTCTGGTTCTAGGTAGGTTTCCTCCACTCCTCTTGCTTTCACGTTAAAGAATAACTCCCACTCACAGCACCAGAAAGTGGAGGTGGTGCCAGGCTCCACATTGCACCACTCCTCCATCTCACCTCCTCTCCCAGAGTCAGGTAGGTGCTGTGGGCTGGCATGGAGAAGCAGCACCTTGAGGTGGCTAGTAAAGGAACAGGGCTCTGATAAAATTCAAAAGGAAGCAAGGTAAGTTTGAGGAAGGTGTATATGAGGTAAGGGACAAAGGGAGCCTTACTGTACCAGGTTTCCCTTCGTGACTGATGTCAACCACCTTCATGGACACTTGCCCCCATCAAAAGCACCTCTGGTAGGACATCAAGGAGGAGATCAAGATCTTGGGATGCGGGACTGGGTCCCTGAGCCTGGTCCCCCACAATGTCAGCTCACCATGTAGTAGATAGATGTCTAGTACAGAAGGATCCATGGTACATTCCCTGTGGAAGCCCTTGCTCACTTAGAAGTACAAAAACCACCTGACACCTACTGTAAAACTAGACCACAACTCCTGAGAGAAGATAAGCTAACACAGTCAAGGAAAACAGGCTTGCCTGCAAGATAAACTTGAGCTCATAAGCCCTTTTTTGTCCTCTGCTTCCTCTTGTTTTAAAAAACCCTCCTGCCACTGTCTCTTCCTCAGCACAAGAAAAGGTGCCCCTGCATAGAGAAAACCTATCAATGCAGAGCAGCCAAATGACAGTGGGACTTTTTCCCCATGGACATTTCACACACGAGAAACCTGGATGTCACCTATAGAGAGATGCAGTTGGTGGGATTTGGGTTCCTGCAAGTCTTTTCAACAGAAAATCAGAACAACTCTGGGCCATTTGTACGCAAACACCAGGAAGAAAGGTTACTCGTGTTTTCTGAGTTATTTTTCACTGAAAAAATTAATGCCTCTTTCTGGATTTTTTCTTTTTCTTTCTTTCTTCCTTGAAGTGGGATTGCAGAAGTGCAGACTGAGAGTGACATCACAGCCTCCTCCCTCCTCTCTCCATGCTAGACTCCATCCCTCCAGCTGCTGCCCAGATTTTGGGCAGAGAATTGCTGCAGCCTGTTGCTTCCCTCACAGCCCTCCTCCCATTAATGACCCTGGGGACTTGCCGGGAGGAAAAGGGGCTGCAGCCCAGGCAGTTGTGCAACGCGTCTAGAGGAACCTCAGCAGATAGGGCAAGAGGAGCAGGAGATGGAGTTACTTCAAAATCCACGATGTTTGAAGACACTAAAAGAGGGGTTTTCATGTGAAGCATTGGAAGAAACATGCTGCTTGATATGCTTTTTCACACTGGATGTCCTGCAGAGAAACAGACTGCAGAGAACCACATAACAGACCTAATAGAATCAGAGAATCATAGAATGGTTAGAGTTGGAAGGGATGTTCAAGATCATCCAGTTCCAATCCCCCTGCCCTGGGCAGGGACACCTCCCACCAGACCAGGTTGCTCCAAGCCCCATCCAGCCTGGCCTTGAACCCCTCCAGGGATGGGGCAGCCACCGCTTCTCTGGGCAACCTGGGCCAGGCTCTCACCACCCTCATAAGAAATATTTCTTCCTGAGATCTCATCTAATTCTTCCCTCTTCCAATTTAAAACCATTACCCCTCATCTCATGGCTCCACTCCCTGACAAAGAGTCCCTCCCCATCTCTCCTGTAGCCCCCTACAGGTACTGGAAGGCTGCTCTAAGGTCTCCCCGGAGTCTCCTCTTCTCCAGGCTGAACAACCCCAGCTCTCTCAGCCTGTCTCCATAGCAGAGGTGCTCCAGCCCTCTGAGCATTTTCGTGGCCCTCTGCTGGACCCATTTTAACAGGTCCATGTTCTTTCTATGTTGAGGACTCCAGAGCTGGACACAGTGCTCCAGGTGGGGTCTCATGCGCACAGAGTAGAGGGGTATCATCTCAGGGCTGTCAGCAAACATAGCCCACGTAATGTCGTACACCAGGGATAAAGGTGGGGATACATGCAGGGTCCCCTATCTCCAGTGAGAAGTTCAGTGAAGCAGAATAGAAAAAATAAAACAAAAAAATAAAACCAAAAAACCCTATGGTACACTGGTTGAGCTACACAAAACCTCATTATTTTCCAGTGAAAAACAACTCCGTGCAAAGAGCTTCTCTGATGAGTGAAATCAAGGACATTGCAAAAATGATTCATGAGAGTGTAACCTGGCTACAGCTGACAATAAGATGACTGTGCCTTCACAGGCTAGGATGACAGGCTGAAAGATGAGTTCCTAATGAAATCAAGTTCAAAAGCAAAAGTACAGAAAGGTCTAATGGCTCCTAAATTAACACAGAAAGACTTAGAATCATAGAATTGTCCAGGTTGGAAGGGATCTTTCAGATCATCTAATCCAACCATCAACCTCATTCTGCCAAACCCCCTCCCACACGAAACAAAACAAAAAAAACACCAAAAAATAACAACCCATCACAAACCACTATGTCAACCCAGCTTTTAAATTCATCCAGGGATGGTGCCTCAACCCCTGCCCTGGGCAGCCCAGTCCAAGCCTTGAGAACCCTTTCCATGTAAAAAGTTTTCCTAATCTCCAACCTGAACCTCCCCTGGCACAACTTGAGGCCATTTCCTCTTGTCCCATCGCCTGTGACTTGGTTAAAGAGACTGACACCCCCCCCGGCTACACCCTCCTTTCAGGGAGTTGGAGAGAGCCAGAAGGTCTCCCCTCAGCCTCCTCCAGGCTGAACACCCCCAGCTCCCTCAGCCTCTCCTCACAAGACTCACTCTCCAGACCCCTCACCAGCTCTGTTGCCCTTCTCTGAACCTGCTCCAGCCCCTCAATGTCTCTTTTGTGGGAAGGGGCCCCAAACTGGACACAAGGTGGAGTCAAGGTGGGGCCTCACCAGTGCCCAGGACAGGGGGATGATCACCTCCCGAGTCCTACTCCCCATACCGTTCCTGATCTGGGCCAGGATGCTGGTGGCCTTCTTGGCCACCTGGGCACACTGCTGGCTCATGGTCAGCCCACAGTCGACCAACACCCCCCCAGGTCCCTTTCCTGCCAGGCAGCTCCAGCCACCCTGCCCCAGGCTTGCAGCATCCATGGGGTTGGTGTGACCCAAGGCCAGGACCCAGCATCTGGCCTTGTTGAACCTCATCCCACTGGCCTTGGCTCATCCATCCAGCCTGTCCAGATCCCTCTGCAAAGCCTTTGTACCCTCCAGCAGGTCGACATTCCCACCCAACCTGGTGTCATCTGTGAACTTACTGAGGGTGCACTCGATCCCCTTGTCCAGATCATTGATAAAGATTTTAAAGTACCGAGCCCTGGGGGACACCACTTGTGACTGGCTGCCAACTGGATTTAACTCCATTCCCCACCACTCTCTTAAGGTATAACAGCACATGGGAGTTCTCTGGTCTGCAGTCATGACCTGCATGGCCGTGTAATAAAACAGGCATCTGTAATAAAGCAGATATGAGCAACAGCCTCATGAACACAGAGAGGTGAAGGTACAACAGCAGGGCATGGTATTACAAGAGGAGCGAATGCATGAATGCAGCAGGTCTGCAGCACTGGACAAAAAGCACTGGGCACTAAGTAAAAAGCATGCCCAGAGAGAGGCAAGACGTACATGAAGGACTACGTATAACCCCCATCTGCCTGAGTTCACTGCAGGTAGCCTAGCAGGCAAGATCAGGATGTACAGGTTAGAAACAGTGACAAAGAAGGTTTGGGTCTGGTTGTTTTTTACCACAGGGCAAAATCATTTTTTTGAAGCACGCAATTTGGACTAAGTGATTTCTTTTACACCAGGTTGTAAAAAACCAGGATGCAATTATGGTTGTAAGAGCTACCATGAGTAAGTGCAAGCAATTATTCAGACCTTCTAAGAATGGCATTTTTTTCCCACTTAAATTACTGTTTTGACATTTCCCTCCTTACGTACCTGCATGCGGCTGGACCCCACTGAAGGTGGTTTTACCACCAAGACACAGGAGACGAGCGCTAAGACTGGGGCTCCACCATCTGTAACACAGGGAGGAGTCCTGCAGCCGTGTGGGCATCACCATGGGACAGCCCTGTGCCTCCTGAGCTTTGTGCTTCTGTTCCAGGTCGGGCCAGCAAGAAAGCAGAAGCTACAGGTTGGGAGCTGTGTTTAGGTTCCCTTTGCTCTCAACAGAAAAGATGCGATTGATGCTGGCAGTTGCAGGAGGCTGGCCAGGAGCCAATGGGCAATTAGAACTGACCTGTGGATATCTCTACATCGCCTAACGAGTTAGCCCAGCGCTCCATCTGGGCCAGCTAGCTCTGCCAAGAAGCAGGGCACAAATGGATGGATGGACGTGTGGTGGTGTTGATACACCAGAGGGATGGGATGTCATCCAGAGGGACCTGGACAGGCTGGAGAGGTGGGCCCAGGTGAACCTCATGAGGTTCAACAAGAGCAAGTGCAGGTTTCTGCACCTGGGCCAGAACAATCCTCACTCTCAAGACAGACCAGGGGATGAGGTGTTAGAAAGCAGCCCTGAGGAAAGGGATTTGGGGGTTCTGATGGGTGAGAAGCTGGACATGAGCAGAGTGTGCACTTGCAGCTCAGAAGGCCAATCGTATCCTGAGCTGCATCCAAAGATGCATTGCCAGCAGATCAAGAGAGGTGATTCTGACACTTTGCTCTGCTCTGGTGAGACCTCACCTGGAGTACTGTGTGCAGGTCTGGAGTCATCAACAGAGGAAGGACATGGACCTGATGGAGCGGNTATCTGGGGGTATTCCTGCTGACTGCGGGGAGATGGGACTAGATGACCCTAGAGGTCCCTTCTGGCCTGAACCATTTCATGATTCTATGATTCTAAGATGGATGGATGAGTGGACACCACAGCCTATTCCTCATGGTACCTGGGGTAGCTCAGCCAGAGCCAACTCTGGTGTTTTGCACAGCATCACATTGTTCTGCATGGAGATCTCCTGTCTTCGCATTGTGAGGCTTGGTTCTTCTGGGTAAGGGTTGAAGTTTGCACTGATAATACCTGGTGCTACAGACCTCCTTTAAACAAAAGCTCCAACACGTCTCAGAACAGAGCCTTTTAACCTCACTTAATCCTGCCTCTGCAGATACCAGTTTACAGCACTTAATGCTAAACAAGAATCTTGCCATCTTTGTCAAAAGCCTGGAGTCATCCTGGGCATGTTTAGTTTGGAGAAGAGGATGCTGAGGGGAGGCCTCCTCGTCATCTACAACTACCTGAAAGGAGAGTGTAGAGAGGTGGGTGTTGGCCTCTTCTCCCAGGGGAATCATGACAGGACCAGAGGAAATGGTCTGAATTTATGGCAGGGGAGGTTCAGGTTAGATCTGAGGAAGAATGACTTGACTGAAAGAATGGTCAGGCACTGGAACAGCCTGCCCAGGGACATGGTGGAGTCACCCTCCCTGGAGGTATTTAAGACACATGTAGATGTGGCACTTCAGGGCATGCTCTAGTACCTGAGATTGTAGGGAGCAGGTTGTGGTTTTGTGTCTGGCTGGACTTGGTGATCTCAGAGGTCCTTTCCAACTGTGACAATTCAGTGTGATTCTGTGTGTGATTATTTTACTGGAGATCCTTGGCTTCCTGGTATCATGTTTTATTACTATTGCACAGAGCATACCACATACCTTGGGGAGCAGTAAATGCTACTGCGTGAAGTACATCAGCACCCAGCTCTCTCTGGAGACTTTGTCATGAAGCCAGACATCCAGCCAGGATCCTCTTTGGTGGGTCACTCGCCAGCAAACTGGGAGGGTGCCCGAGGACCCAGACCACACTGCCAACCTGAAGGAAGGAATCCAACAGCTTGAGTGATGGCTGAAATGACATGTACAGTTCAGTCTCTACAACCTTGACCTTCCACAGACTGCTGGAGGACCCATGAGCCCTGAAGCACGTTCTGTAACTCAGTGCTGCAGTTGTACTCAAAAGCCATAACATACCACTCATTTTAAAGCAGCTGGTTTTGAGGTAGTAGAAGAATTTAACAAAGAGCTCTGGTCTACGCAGCTGCCACCTCTTGCTTTCCCCCTACTTTGTCTGATTGATCTGCTCTAATAATGTCCTTTTCATAAATAAAGCCAGCTCAAGAAGCTCCTGTGCTGTCCCTTGGTCCTCTCTGCCTCTCCCCTCATCCCACTGCCCATGTTTCAAGCTATTCCAGACAGTCCTCAGTAAACACAAGGTTAAGCTGAAGGGAGCCCAGAGGAGAGATGGAGAGGGATTCTTTATCAGGGATTGGAGTGATAGGACGAGGGGCATTGGTTTTAAATCAAAAGAGGGAAGATTTAGATCAGATATCTGCAAGAAATTAAGAAAGAGGGTGATGAGACACCAGAACAGGTTGCCCAGAGAAGCTGTGGCTGCCCCATCCCTGGAGGGGATCAAGGCCAGGCTGGATGGGGCTTGGAGCAACCTGGTCTAGTGGGGGGTGTCCCTGCCCAGGGCAAGGGGGTTGGAATTCCATAATCTTTAAGATACTTTCCAACTCTAACCATTCTATCATCATAAATCAGACTCCACTCTCAGCCCCCACAGAACAGGCTCTCGAGTAAATACTTGATTCCAAAATCACATCCACCTTCTTTCCCTGTTGGCCAGAGCTTCCCACACAGCTTTGCAAGTCCTCACACCAATAGCTAGTTTCTCTGCTATTTGGAAATTTTCCATTCCCCTAACCTCTAGTCCTGTGGAAAGACCTTTGGATCAACCACCTCTTCCAGGTTTCAGCTAGCGTGTTGCAGTCAGGGACTCCATGCCTCCCATCTGCCAAGAGATGAGCTTCAGCCCATGTCAGCAAATGGAGCATCCCTCCCTCACAGAGGAGCATTTTGCATTGCAGCACTTTTCCTAACAACTCCGAGGCACCCAGCAGAGTTAATAAAGTGTACTGCAATGGCTCTCCTAAACACACCACCACACACAGAGGTGCGGGGTGGCTTCCAGCAGAAAAAAGTAGCAAAGCAGCTACTTCCAAAGAATATATATACCAACCTGCCCATGGCACACCTGTACTTACCTTTTAAAAAACCTCTAAAACTGGCTAGGTTCAAGTTATGCCAAATACTACCTGAAAAATTCTTCTGGTAAGTCTGTCTGCTATGATAAAGCAGTTTATTAAAACCACCAACCCCCCCCCCCAAAAAAAAACCCCAACAACAATAACAAAAAACCATTTCAATACTCATTTCAGATTCTACTTAGCAGGTTCAAAAAGGTTGCTCAAAAACTCCAGTTGTTGAAAGGGAAACTGGAAGAGTATAGCCAAGATTCAGAGTTGCCAGTACTCCTGGGAAGGAGTCAGATGGGACCGGAAAGGCAGGAATTTTGTGGAAGGGCTCACGAGTTGAGATGAGGTCACATTCCCCACCACGCTGGTATTCAAACCTCTGAAATGGGAGAGGGAGACAGCCGGGAGCTCAGGATAGAATCACAGCCTGCACTTGCTGGCAGGATTTCACAGGGCTCAGGGAGCAAAAGCGGGGGGAAAAGAACCAGTCAGGACAGAATCACAAAATCACAGAATGTTAGAGGGTTGGAAGGGACCTCTGAAGATCATCTAGGCCAACACTCCTGTCGAAGCAGGTCCACACACAGCAAGGTTGCACAGGAATGTGTCCAGCCTTCTCTTCTCCAGACTAAAAAGACCCAAGTCCCTCAGCCTTTCCTCATCAGAGAGATCCTCCAGGCCCCTCATCTTCTTTGTGGTCCTCTGCTGTACCTTCTCCAGCAGTTCCCTGTCCTTCTGGAAGTGGGGAGCCCAGAACTGGACCCAGTGCTCCAGATGGGGCCTCCCCAGGGCAGAGCAGAGGGGGAGGATGACCCCACTCAACCCGCTGGTCACACTCTTCCTGATGTCCCCCAAGATGCCATTGTCCTTCTTGGCCACAAGGACACATTGCTGGCTCATGGGCATCCTCTTGTCCACCAGGGCTCCCAGAGCTTTTCCTCAGAGCTGCTCTCCAGCAGGTCACCCCTAACCTGTCCTGGTGCAGGGGGTTCTTCCTCCCCAGGTGCAGGACCCTACACTTGCCCTGGTTGAATTTCATCAGGTTCCTCTCTGCCCAACTCTCCATCCTGTCCAGGTAAAGGTCCAGGATAGAGCCACTTTCAGCACAGACAATGGGAATGAAAAGGAATCATTAAGAGCTCCAATATTTTATTGGTGAGCTTAACACCTGGTTAAACAAGATGCATGGTTTGAAGCTTGACATCCAGAAGCTCTCGCATACAAGCCATCGCGGTACCTCAGCAAAATCTCAGGGCTGAAGGAAAAGCCATTTGAATGCTGCAGGCTCCCAGGAGCCAGGGCAGACAGCAGTAGGCCAGCAGGTCAGCTGGGAGATGGATAGAGGAGAGTGTGGGATCTGGCATCTAGATGCTCTAGGCATCTGCCTTCTTCAGCTCAAATTAGCCAGCTAGTTTCCCCAGGTGCTCTCTGCAGAAACAAGCTTCTCCGGAGAGGGGTTCACTGCACAATGTTCTACTGCTGCTCTACAGAGCTCCCCTGAATGTATTCCCCGTTTCTCAGAAGAATGCTGCCCTTGCCAGCAACTCCCTGGTGTGCCCAGGGAGATGTGAGGGCTCCTGCAGAGGGGGAATGTGAGCCCCCCCGTTCCCTTTGCCCACCCTCCCCAGTTACCCATTGCGAATGAGCACATACACAAGTGGTATTTACCCCATATACACAGCTGAGGAGTTTCTCAAGAAACGGGGCCTTCCACGGTCTGCCAGGCATAGCAGACAGGTTGTTTCATTTCATTTTGATCCCAGGTGTGGACTTCTTCCATTTTACCACAAACCAAAACTCCTTTCCTGTCACACAGCATCCAATCTGCCCAGGCAACAACGTCCACCGTTGCGGTGAAGAAGTCCAGTAAGGTAAAGAACGCTGGGTAAGGTGCCCATTTGGGTGGGCAGGCACACAAACCTGTGCGCGGATTTACCTCCATGTGGGTGCCAACCCATTGGAAGTAAAGAGGAGGCTTTTTGCTGATTTTAACAGAGAGAGTAGATTTTTTTTTTGCTTTTTTTAAAAAAAAGCATGCAGAATCCATTCATGTATCAAGCTCCCATTGCTTCCTAAAATGTGACCGATTACGGGGGAAAAATACACAGCCTTTCCTTCCCTATTTCCAGCTAGCTCAACTGTACACAGCTTCTGATTACCTGAAGGAAGCCTTTCTTCCATCAGTATTGACTGGCTGTGATTACATCCACATTCACAGCGTTTGTGCTCCCTTATTAAAAATTGCTCAAGTGATAACATTAAAAAAAAAAGAAAACAAAAAAAAGAAATGATGCTTCTGTGCTTAAAAGACCAAGCATGCAGACTGAAGCTTGCTGCTACATTAAAATAGCACCAGCAGATGCTGTAATTTGAAAATAAAAGGCAAAGAGAAAAATTGTTCATAGTTTTGTGCCTAAAGGGGCTTTTCCTAAAAACTCAACTGTTTCTTCAGGGACCGTGGGACTAGTGTCAAATGCTCAAGGCCCATCCCCACAGGGGTCACACGTCACAACTGCATGGCTGTATTTGCAAATCGCTCCATTTTCTACAGTTCTGATTCTAATTTTATCACTATTTCTAATGCATTTCACTGTTGCCAGGAGCACATTAGGTTTTTGGGTTTTGTTTGTTTGTTTTTTTCTCAAAGCCAGAATGTGTATTATTTTTAGCAGTGATCCATCCACATGTTTTTTAGCTGTAGATACAGGACACAAGTGAAGGACAGTAATATGCTGCTTCCACTAAGAGAAAAAACCAGAAAGTATTTACATTCAGTGGAAAGCAGGCAGGCCACGTGTTAAGTTACTGTTTGAATCTCTGCTGGAAAAAACAAAGATGTCTATCGTGGCACAGGGCACCAGAGAAATTAAGTGAAAGAACTCCACATGGCATCTACCAAGAGACCAGATATACCTCCTGCTCTGGTTTGATACCAATGCAGATTCTGTTTGAAGGCAGATGACAAAAAAAACCCCAAAACCCACTCAAAACAAAAAACCCCAAACAAACAAAAAACCCCCAGCAAACAGGCACAACTACTAATGAGAGCAAAACCACACAGAACAGTTCAGGGCATCTGAAAGAATAGGTCAGGACCGTGGTGGCACGAGTTCTGCAGATCAAGTAAAGAGATGGAAAACTCCCTGAGAACTTGATGCCAGCTAATATTTCTAATGCATACTGCTAAATGAGATGCATCTGAATGGGACACACACACACAGAAGCTTTAGGAGGTGTCTACTATTCACAGTCCTCCAGGAGA
Organism: Nycticryphes semicollaris; assembly: GCA_013400055.1. Taxonomy (NCBI): domain Eukaryota; kingdom Metazoa; phylum Chordata; class Aves; order Charadriiformes; family Rostratulidae; genus Nycticryphes; species Nycticryphes semicollaris. The sequence continues at coordinate 139,992 of VXBJ01000260.1, forward strand.
TATACTCTCAGGGACATTTCCAACGGAATTGAGTGGAAGCAACCACAGGAAAGCTTGCTGCTGCTGGGTTCCTACCTGCTGGGAAGGACAGCAATGCACTGGAACAGGGTAATGTTGCTTTATTCTGGCACACACCAGAAGGCACAGGGTATAGCCCAGGCTCTCCAGCTCACCCAGAGAGCCTAGGAGTCACAACGAGTGATACAGAACAGAAAACACCAACTGCTTGACAGCAATGGTGAGCTCAAGCCCGACACCTGTCCCATCTGCCATGTTCCTCTTTTCCTAAGAGCAGTCTCAGGAGCAGATCTTCTCGGGCTGTTCACAGTGCTGTTGGATCACCTCGGCAAGGTCAAGACACCGCAAAATTCGCCATTTCTCAGCAGCCAGTTCCTCCCTGGGCACCTGGCCTAGCAGTTTTTTAGCAAAGAGGTTCTGATCCTGCATGAAAAGGCCCACAGCAGACCTCGGGGCTTGAGGGAAGTTCTCCAGGCAACCACTTGTGAAACAGAAGTTGATTTTCTTTTCACGTCTCATCCCCGGCCCCCTTTCTTCAATCCAAGTCAGAGGTCTAGTGTGGAGGAGCAGAGAAAAAGAAGAGTGTTTATGAAGAAATAGAATCAGCAGTTACAGTTTATGCCTTTTTTCCCCTCAGCGTTAACAGAAAATGTCCTAGGAAATGCATCGGTTTTAAGTTTCAGTCACTGCATACTTGGGTAACGTGTTCTGACCAACGTGCCTTGTGGTTAGAGTCGAACATCAGGTAAGAGTCTTAACTCTTCACGCCACTGCTTCATGCCACGACTTTTGGCACACCATCTAAACCCTCTCCAGCCTGCTTTTCCCTGTGTACAAAGTGAAGTGTCTAGCTATCTAGCAGGGAAGAGGGAATTTTAATCTGTTTGCTTGTAGGCTTGGGTAGAAAGTGCAGTTAACCACCCCAATATCTGGTGCATGATTCAGTCACAGCTAAACTCACAAGGCTCTCAATGTCCGCTCATTCCTCCACCAAGAACAATCACCGCTCAGATACGCAGTGATGACCCAGGTGCCACCGTGCAAGTTGAACACCCCCCTTTCAGGAAGGGCTGGACAGACAAGCTCACTCGTGCAGACATTAAAGTCCTTCCCCGTTCTGAACTTTTCAAATACGTTTCTTTCTCTTCACTGGGAGCTCTGACCTGATCTTAGAGGTTACACCAGAAGACGTCAATTTTGCCTGTTTCAGTTACACAGACTCTCAGGCAGCTCTTTCTTAATCAAAGTCCTGTCTTATGCCGATATGATCCTGGTGGACAACAGGATGCCCATGCGCCAGCAATGTGCCCTTGTGGCCAAGAAGACCAATGGCATCCTGGGGATGCATCAGGAAGAGAGTGACCAGCAGGTGGAGGGAGGTCATCCTCCATCTAAACATCAGAAGGAACTTCTTCCCATTGAGGGTGGCAGAGGCTGCCCAGAGAGGTGGTGGAGTCTGTCTCTGGAGACATTCAAAACCCCACCTGGACAAGATCCTGTGCAACCTGCTCTGGCAGGGGGTTGGACTAGATGATCTCCAGAGTTCTCTTCCAACCCCATATCATTCTGTGATAGTCACAGCCTCAGGACAAGTGTTGATGCTGCTGGCTATCAACTGGCATAGCTCACAGGGCCTCGCACATTCCTCCCCGACTTCCCAGCTCAGCTGAAGAAAGAGGAGCTATGGGAGGTGCTGCATCACTTCAGGGGTCTCAACAGGCCTCCCAATATTGCAAATGTTTGCAGAAGCTTTGAAGAATGGTCCTGCTCACAGCCATGATCCCTTCCTGCTCTTTTGTCAACTGCCTAAGCCGTGCCATTACCTTCCTGCAGCTCACTCATCAGCCTGTGTTTAGAGGATGCACATTATTTTTCTTACTTGGTTATGGATGGCCTTTCCACAGTCATTTATGGCCCACTTTAATCTGCCACTCACAACTTATGAGGGCACCAATAACATGGAAGAATAAATTTTGTCTCCAAGTACTGCCCATTAAATCTTCAGTATCATTAGATCTGGAATGAAAGTCCTTGTCAGTCTAGCCTGAAGGCATTTCTGCACAGCATTCAGCTTAATGATTCTGCACCTCTCATCTCTTATTCTTTTAGGATCCAGTTTCTATATTCAGGTCATAGCATCAATTATTCTGCGCTCACTTGTATGGCCACACACACCCCTCTACAAATTAAGCATGGCCAGATGAACCTGACTGAACAGAAAAGCACAAATGGAGAAGGAAAAAAGAAAAACCCATCCTAGACTGAAATCACAGTCTGCAAAAGTGTATATAAAAAAAATAATCCTCAGCAGACTAAAAAATGGAAAGACACCATGCATCTTTTGAAGTCCCCAGGCTACATGTCCATGTCTCCAACACCAATGTTGGAGACATGGACAATGAGAGTGCACCCCCCGGCAAGTTTGCTGATGACACCAAGCTCTATAGCACAGTCAACACACTGAAGGGAAGGGATGCCATCCAGAGGGAACTGGACACCCTCCAGAGGTGGGCCCATGCAAACCTTATAAAGTTCAATCAAGCCAAGTGCAGAGTCCTGCACCCAGGACTGGCAATCCCAAGCACAAATACCTGTTGGGAAGAAAATGGCTTAAGATCAGCCCTGAGGAGAAGGATGTGTGAGTGATGGTGGATGAGAAGCTCACCATGAGTCGGCAGTGCACACTGGCAGCCCAGAAAGCCAACCCCAACCTGGGCTGCAGCTCATGGGAGGTGATTCTACCCCTCTGCTCTGCTCTGGTGAGACCCCACCTGGAATACTGTGTCCAGCTCTGGAGTCCTCAGCACAGGAAGGACATGGACCTGTTGGANGCAGGCCAAAAGAGTGCTTGAGGGCCACATCACTCTGTGTTCTCTATGTTCTCATCCTCCTTCCCCGAGGAGCAGGCTATTGACCTGGGCCAGAGGCAGGCTTCTGAGCCAGTGGGGCTTTGCTCTGACTCAACAGAGCTGGTTTTATGTTCTTAGGACAGCAAACAGCAACAGAAGGTTCGTGCCAGTTAGTCCAAGCTGCCTTATCTCTGGTAGGCAGGTATGAAGAAACCCCTGGGCAGGCATAGGCAAAAATCCCCACCATGCAATACAGCCCAAATTTTAATCCAAAACAGGCAGCACCAATGCAGGGTCACCTCCCTGGGGTGATCTAGAGCAGATGGACACTAATCACCAGACTCAGGCGTATGTTGTCCTCTCCTCTAGCTTGGGGAAGCCCCTGAATCAGAAGCACAATCATACAGAGCAAGCGGGCAGAATTTCATCAAAACGATTAAAATGACTGATTTAGATCAGTGAGCAGGAAAATGTTGGTTTTACTAAGAGATTTATCTTCTGTGATTGAATTTTTAGCTATTTTCCCAAAGCAAGGTTCATTCTACTTGACAGGTAACCAAAACATGTTAATTTTTAATTGAAAACAGATTCTGTGCTAAAATTAGTCCTTGGTTGGTTTTTTTTTTTGCTATAAAGATTCATATGCTGCATGTCTGCCCATTATTTGAGCAAGCTCTGAAGCTTATGAAACAGGTTGTTTATTATGTCAGAACATGGTGGAAAAATGCTGGGTTTTTTTTATTAGATAATTTACCCATTTTCATTGAAAATTTGAATCAAAGTATTTTCCAGCTATGGATATGGTTAGTTATTTATAAGCTGTAGTAGTGTTACTTAGGAGCATCAACTGCAGCATTTTCAGTAGCTGAACAAAGCCACATCAAATACGTTGGACATTTAAAGACTAAATAGAGCCAAGCACTAACAAAGTACTTTTGTATCCAGGCTTTTTACAAAGCAGTCGCTACCTGCAGTGAAGAACCACCTCGGTTTTTTATCATCGTTTTGTGTTTCCAGATTTTAGGCTGGGAGAGCTCTCCCAGTTACATTCTATTCAGAGGCTGGAAGAGACTTTCTGCTGTTCCCATTTCCCCTTTCTTCAAGTAACGAGCGGCCCTATCGGGCTGCCCAAGTTAAATAAACCCAGATCAAGTGAACGCTCTCTGTGTCTGCAGAAGAATTAAACTGGTTTCGCGCTCAAAAGAATTCTGGGTCCACCCAGCTTAATATTTTACACAGCATTTTCTGCAGAAAGCATGTATTACATGACTTTTTTTTTTATGATGTTCAATTCGAAGGGGATTGGTTTTTTTTCATTTTTTTTTTTTAGACTTTGCAAGCTCAGATCTCAATCCAAACATAATTTCAAACATTTATTGCTGGAATACGCGTTCAGAAATGTCTTAAATTTCTTTTAAACCTCTACCTTTTCAGTTTTTGAAAATGTCAACATTTTTTGTTTGCCACACAATCAAAAAGGCCTACCTTACCTCGGATGGGAATTGGACAATTAGACTTTACCCCTAGTTAATGTCCAAAGAGACATTGACTAAATCATTATTATCTCATGCCAAAAATCCAGTTTTGACCTTTACAGACTCCAGGCTCTGTAATCCTGGGACAGGAACTGCAGTCCTCAACCAGCTGTGCTCTCAGGGGGAGGCTTCTTGACTTTTCCTGGACTACCCAGTGTTTTTATGGCAGAGAGGCTGTCAGCTCGACTGCCTTGGAAGCACACCAGAGGAGGAGGTCATCCCTCAGATGGGCATCACACCTCCAAAATCCACCCGGAGACAGAGAAGCAGCCAGCGTGGGCTGTGCAGTGCAGACGGACAGACAGACAGACTCCAGTCTTTGCACAAATCCCTGCTTAACAACCAGAGCACAGGCTGCCGCATTCCACACCTGCTGTATTTTCCAAGGCTGAATTAACCCCATTTCTCAAGGTGAGTGCATTTACACCTGCTGAAAAAGGATGAGGCAGCCCCCAGGGAAGGTGCAGACCTCTCCCATCCCTCAGCATTATAAAGGTTGGGCAAATTAAGAGCCGAAACCCCCCACCACCATGACTGCCGGGCCATAACTTCACTGGATGGAGAGTGGGCCAAATTCTCTACTGCTCTAACTCCACTGACGTCAATGGGGGAAGGTCAGCAGGAAATATGGCCCTGCCACCGAACAGAAGACAGGAACACTATGTAACTTTCCAGTCGGCGTAAATTATCCCAGAGGCATAAAAGCTGACCGTCCCTGAGGTCATTAAAGCGCTTATGGTGACAAAACCCATAGAAATAGTGAGTAGTGGGCTAAGAAAAGCTGTTAGTGGTGTAGAGCAGGAAAAAAAACCCAGTAATCCAGTAATCCAGAGGCAATTGTGTCTAGCAAATATCATATGTAGCAGCTAGGAATTACCTAGGAGACAGGACAGCCAGGGAAATGTTTAAGCCACCCGTTAGTTCCACCTGCTGGAATTAGTTCAAAATCTCACTCTATACAGATCTTTGCAGCTCCTCATGTTACTGGCGAACTGCTAAGAGGGTAAACAGAGCTTGTATACAGAGCTCTGTCCTCTCCCAACTGCATTTTAAAAGGAATTCGCAATGGTGTTTTATTTAAAGAGAGAGGAAGGTTGCTAAGAGAAGATGCTAATCCCTCAATGAACTGCACTGGGATTTGTAGGACTGGCTGATAAAATGCTTAACTAACAATGCAGTTAAACTAACAGGTCAAATGAGTCCGGGTTATTCATTCCCATAGCATATGTGCAGCAACAACAACAAAAAGTGTCATTTATTATAAATAAAGACAGGCCAGAATATTTTCCCATGGGGTCTAGTTTTCCCTTGCTCACCCCAGTCTTCTCACCTGTCTCTTGTCATGTGCCTATAAGGGGCTTATCTGGCTAAAAGGCACTGCACCCTATATGGAAAAACAGGAGTGAAGGGAAAGGAACAAATAATTTCATCACCATTTCTACCTCCTAGGAAACACATAGCACTTGGGTAACTTCTCTATACCTTTTCATGTCAGACAATTCTCAAGTGGTGCACCTAATAGAAGGCAGTGAACTGTCCTCACAAGTCACTTGAACCCAACCGAAAGGACTTGACCTCCATGTGGATGGCCCAAATGACCAAACTGGAGCTTCCAAGCAAAATACACTACCAGACTTTGGACTGAGTACTCAATCCATCCACAGTATGAAATACTATTTGACAGCAAGGCTATCATTATCACATAGTAAAAGGGTAAAAAATTACAAGTAAGCTGGGCTGCTGGATTCTGTCTGACACGCTCATGCAACAAAAGCAAAAATAGAAGAAATGGGAGGTGAACTGACATCCTATGTGGGAAAAATCAAAAAAACTCCAGGACTGCAGAGCAGGCATTAGTCAAGAGCAAGTTTTGCACATTGGCCTTTCAGTAGTTCATTACACTTCTGCTCGAAACATGCAATTTTATGTTAACCTCCAACTAGTAGTACATATTAGCACAAGCATTACAGTGCTATAAGCTGAGCATTATTACTACTGCATTACCTTTTTGAAGAGGCATATAGAGAATCACAGAATCTCAGGGAATGGAAGGGACTGTGAAAGATCATCTAGTCCAATCCCCCTGCCGGAGAAGGAACACCCAGAGCAGGTCACACAGGAATGCGTCCAGGCGGGTTTGGAATGTCTCCAGAGAAGGAGACTCCACAACCTCTCTGGGCAGCCTGTTCCAGGGTTCTGTCACCCTCATTGTGAAGAACATATTTTTAACCTTTAAAGAAAGGTTAGCTTTCAATATAAAACTAGAATATATGATGCTCAACGAAAAACATCCTGCCTTTGAAACATTTTTCTGAGTGCAAGAGAAGAGTCTTTCAGTCTTGGGCATGGTAAAATGCATTATCATGGAATTGTCAGAGCAGGAAGGGACCTCTAGAGCTCATCCTGTCCAACTCCCCTGCTAAAGCAGGGTTGCCCAGAGCACATCACTCAGGGCTGCATCCAGACGGGGCTTGAAGGTCTCCAGAGAAGGGGACTCCACACCCTCCCTGGGCAGCCTCTGCCAGGGCTCTGACACCCTCACCACAAACAAGTTTCTCCTCATGTTGGAATGGAACTTCCCATGGTCCAGCTTGTGCCCGTTGCCCCTCATCCTGTCACTGGGAACCACTGAGAAGAGTCCGGCTCCATCCTCCTTCAACCCACCCTTCACACACTTGGAAGCATTCCTAAGGTCTCCCCTCAGCCTTCTCTTCTCCAGGCTCAAGAGTCCCAGCTCTCAGCCTTTCCTCACCAGGGAGATGCTCCAATCCCTCCATCAGCTTTGTTGCCCTATGCTGGACTCTCTCCAGTAGTTCCCTGTCTCTCCTGAACTGGGGAGCCCAGAACTGGAGGCAGGATTCCAGTTGTGGCCTCCCCAGTGCAGAGCAGAGGGGGAGAATGATCTCCCTCCACCTACTGGCCACACTTTTCCCTACCGCAGCCCAGGATTCCATTGGCCCTCTTGGCCACAAGGGCACATTGATGGTTCATGGATAGTTTATCATCTACCAGGACCACCAGATCCTTCTCTCCAGAACTGCTTTCCATCAGAAAAGAGCTATTTAAGCCTGTTCCTCAGCAGACATTGTTTGGTGGTGACTCTTTACCGTGATTACTATAAAAACAACTATCTGGTCTGATTCTCTGACATACTTTCATGCTAGCATCCACCCGTTCTGTTTCTACAAGAGGAAGAGAAGATGCAGAACTCCTGCAGATGATACCCAGGCAGCCCGGCTAACCTGCTGCTATTGCTATTACTCACTTTTTGTTTGCCGTCTGAAAGTGAACGGTCATTCTGGAATAATTCTTATCCTTCTGCTCTTCTCTGGTGGCAGAGGTAACAGTGAGGTCTCCGAAGAGGTCAATCAGCCAAGTGAGTCGGGCAATTCCACTGAAAGCTGGGAATCCTGTTTTGTTTTCATCAAGGACGCTACCTGGTGCAACAGCAACAAAAAGTCTTGAGAAATGGGAAAGAGACTAATGTCCTCTGCACAGGAAAGGCTGAAGAAACTGCAGTGTTTCTCCACAAGAAAAAAATCTCAAGAAGCCAAACTTCTACACCTTGGCTTAGAGAACAACATGTCTCAACAAAGTCAACCAACACAATCAACCTTGAAATGGATCCGTTGGTGAGCTATGCATCCTGCAGGACATGTTGAGGACAGGAGGGTGCATGTGGATTCAATAAGGGAATAAAGTACAGAGAAAATAATGGCTCAAAAATCTCTTCCAACTCTTTTGGGCCAAATACCAGTACAGAAGACTAAAGGCCCCCACTAGAAATTAGGACACTTCTGTAGAGCTCATCCTCCTCTCTGACACCGGTATGAATGAGAAATTGGTCACTGGCACCAGAGTACAGAAGGGATGAAGATGTGCTCGCTCAACAAGGCATGGGCTTGAGTTCTGCACCAGACAGCAGAAACAGATTAGTAAAGCAACACCCCCTAGAAGACAACTGTTAAGGCAAAGGTGTTTTCCAGGCAGTTCTGGTATTTCACAGAAATATCCATGGAAATTCATGGAAATATCCAGAACTGATACCTGTGTCTCTAGTCAGCTTATAGACTCTCATCTAAAAGGACTGAATGAAGCCTGGAAGGACTGGCATCCCCATAGAGCAGGCAGACAAATCCAGATGGACTTTGATTTCCTCACAGCTACTGACCTGTGAAATGCAGTGTTCCCTTCACCAGGTCTTTCCCAGTCACCTCTTTTTTCAGCTGCTTGTACTCTTCAGTCAGAAGCTCGATGTGCTCCACGTGGAGGACTTTACCTGCCATTAAAAAAAACACCAAAAAAACCCCAAACCCCACCATAAATCAGGACAGATTATATCAGAGTTTGCCGTGTGAATCAAAATCTCATCTAAGCAGTAAAGGGTTCACCAGTCACCAGTGGGAACTCATGTAGAAATGTTCTCACGCATGGCTGGCAAAATGTCAGGAAGAAAACCAAACATGGGGCCTGCGCTGAGGCATTAATCTGGGTTAAGGATTTTCAGGAGACAACAAATACAGCAAGTACAGGAACAGTAGCCACTATGTTTAACAGAAACTCTGTAATGAAACCCAACACTCAACTAAAGCTGAAACATTAGCCCTCACAGTAAAAGACGTATTAATTCTTGGCCTCCTTCCCCCCACATTTCCTTGTTCTGCATTTTTCTCCCAGGATAGTAGGAAAGAAAAAAGGATAAAGAAAAAATAGTGTAGTACTCAGACCCAGATTGTAACAACATGTTAAGAAGTACCTCCCCTCCATGGCAATTAGTCGGGCTACTTTGGAATAGAAGCTACGCCGTACACATTGAACGTGGCCCTCATTCAAAATGTGTTCTCCTGGAATTCTTCCAGGAGAGTCAATTTAGGCTGCTGACAGTAACTGTGGCTGCTTCGAGAGAAGAGGCATAAATTCTGCTCAATAGGAAGCCATTTGGCTAGCAACAAGGCAGTAAGTGCTGTGGGTGCAGGGAAAGAGCAAAACAGAAATCCGATACCTCCGGTGTTTTAGGACAAAGGCCACAAAGGAAATTTTTAAGAAGCAGTGGTATAAATAGCGCAGCTTGTCCAAATGGTTTGCACTCCACTCCTGCCCAGCACTGTTCTTTTCCTTGCAGCCCCATATATCCTCACTGGCCTCAGCAACTGCCAGCTTCTGACCGTTGGCACCGGAGGGATGGGACCACACACTTTGCAGAAATAAAGAGATTTTGCTCAGAGACAAGCTGTCTTTCAGACAACGATTCCGTTTTGGCCTACAACAGCATGACCAGCACACTACAAATGCTACAGTCACAGAATCACAGGATGCTATGGGGTTGGAAAGGAGCTCTAGAGATTATCTAGGCCAACCCCCCTTCCAAAGCAGGTCCAGCCAGAGCAGGTCCCACAGGCACGTGTCCAGGTGGGTTTGGAATGTCTCCAGAGACACAGACTCCACCACCTCTCTGGGCAACCAGGGCTCTGCCACCCTCACAGGAAAGAAGTTCCTCCTCATGTTTAGATGGGACTTCTTATGGTCAAGTTTGTGGCCATTTCTTCTTGTCATGTGCCTGGGCACCACTGAAAAAAGACTGGCCCCTTCCTGTTGACACCCACCCTTGAAGTATTTCTAGGTGGTGATCAGATCCCCCCTCAGCCTTCTCTTCTCCAGACTAAAAAGACCCAAGTCCCTCAGCCTTTCCTCATCAGAGAGATGCTCCAGGCCCCTCATCTTCTTGGTGGTCCTCTGCTGTACCCTCTCCAGCAGTTCCCTGTCCTTCTTGAACTGGGGAGCCCAGAACTAGACCCAGTGCTCCAGATGAGGCCTCCCCAGGGCAGAGCAGAGGGGGAGGATGACCTCCCTCCATCTGCTGGTCACACCCTTCCTGATGCATGGGAGCTGTTTCCAGTTCTGTTTGCAGGGAGACAGAGGACAGGAAGGTGCAACGGCTGCACTCACAAAGTGCTTTAATATCACTGTAACAGAAGTTTCCTTCTTTAACTACATTCTTAGTGTCACCAGAGGAAACTGGGGCTTTTCTGAAGGCAAACGTACCTCACTTTTAGCATTGACGTGTGTGTTCATTTCCTCACTGGGCACACATCTTAAATCCTAGATTGACACATCTCTGAGATGGCCAATACTCCCTTATACGTCATCATTAATAGCAGACTGGAGCCCTGCCTTTGAGTTTGATGCCTTTGGTGCTACCCAAGAAGTAAAACTGTGTGTAAACATTGTAATCTCGGGAACAAATGCCTTACCTTTCTGCTCAGCCATCTCCCAGAGCTCACGGGCTGCCTTAGCAGACAAAGCCATGGGGTACTCAACAAGGACGTGTTTCCCAGCTTCTAAAAACATTCTGAAAAGGATACAAGATCAGTCATGAAAAAGCACATCATCATTATCACCTCTTTCCTGCAGGCAGCCCCATATGGAGAAATGCACAACTTGGAGGAACAGAAAAATAAACAGCAACTTTCCTAGCCAGGATGGTGCAGTGGCTGTATCACACATTTAAAAAACCAGGAGAGCTGGGTTTTAATTCTCCCTTTTGCACAGAATTCCCTCACTCACCTACAGAAAGTCACTAAAAGACCACAGCACTGAGCACTGCAATTTCGAACTTCCAGACAGTCGAGTGGCTGCAGTAGAGCAATGGAGTCCCCCTCCTCTAATAATCCCTGAGGAAAGGCTTCAAATCCTGTTTTAAATCATCTGTCCGTCAAACACAGGTAAGCAGTTGGAACCACTTGGGAAATGAATCCATTGTAAATCCTACTCTCTTCCAGGGCTTATTGGGTGCTCTAGGGAACTCACAATCACAGAATACGAGGGATTGGAAGGGACTTTGAAAGATCAACTAGTCCAATCCCCCTGCCGGAGCAGGAACACCTAGAGCAGGTCACACAGGAACGCGTCCAGACGGGTGTGGAATGTCTCCAGAGAAGGAGACTCCACAACCTCTCTGGGCAGCCTCTGCCAGTGTTCTGTTACCCTCACTGTGAAGAAGCCTTTCCTCATATTTAAGTGGAACCTCCTGTGTTCCATCGTGCACCCATTGCCCCTTGTCCTATCATTGCCTGTCACTGAGAAGAGCCTGGCTCCATCCTCCTGACACTCGCCCTTTACATATTCATAAACATTAATGAGGACATCATTCACTTCAGGCTTCTAGACTGGCAGCCTCTCCCCCAGTGTCCACATCCTCCCCTGCAACAGCTTTACACAGCCCCTCTCTGCTTCTAAATTGCAGGGGAAAGGTAGAGAAAAAACAAAACAAAAAAAAAAAACCAAAAAAACCCCCACCCCAACAACAAAACAACTCACAAAATACCTGATGGTTTCTTCATGGCTTCTGTTCTCTGTGCTGATGAAGGCTGCCTGTATCTCTTCACTTCTTAGAGCATCTTCCAGGCTAATCTGCTTCGCCTCATTAATATTGCCAAAACTTCTCCTGCATATTTAGCATAAATACAACCAGGGAATAACTATCACAGTCCATTCTTTCCAGCCCCGTGTTGTGCAGCAGCACTTAGAAATTGTTCCCATGGACCACTGTCTCAAGGAGTTCAACCATGGCAGAAACAAGAGCATGAGCACTTCCAGACAGAAGTGGAGCGCACAAAAGAACAAAAGAAATGGGTCAGTGTGTAGGTGGTGGTATCAGCACAGAAACTGTCCTGCTGTTGAAGTGGAAAGTGAGGCTTGGATTTTGTTTGGTTGGCTTTTTGTTTATTTGTTTGTTTTCATGAGAATTCCTACAAAAGATCCATTTTATAAGAGTGACTTGATAGAGGACAGTGGTCTTATGGGAGAACTTCTCCTCAGCAGGCTGGACAACACGGGCAGAAGCACTTGAGTTGGCAGGGATATATATCACTCCAACACGTACAGACAAGCAGGAGGGGGATAAATCAGACGCGTAGTCATGATGGCTCTAACCCCAGTGCACACGCCATGTCAGTGCCAAGGAGAAGGCTCTCTTAGCCACCCCACTGACCACATACAGAATTATAGAATGGTCCAGGCCAGAAGAGACCTCCAAAGGTCATCTAGTCCCACCTCCCCACACTCAGCAGGGACACCCCCAAATAGAACAGGTTGCCCAAGGCCTCGACGAGTCTCATCTTGAACATCTTCAGGAAAGGGGCCTCAACCACCTTCCTGGGCAACCTCTTCCAGTGGTCCACCACCCTCA
>VXBJ01000260.1:154705-167639 GCA_013400055.1 Nycticryphes semicollaris
TTTTTTTTTCCTTTTAGAGAGGAGAGGAGCAGCTGGGAGGGGAGGTGGGAGGATGGATTACTCTTGAACTCTGCTTTGACGGAGCCAAACCTTATTCAGATGTCAGCAAGCCGCTAACAGAGAGGTGATGCTACAGGCTACGGCGCTCGCTCGCATCCCACTGAAACGTGGTCAAGGGGTTCAGCCCATCAAGAAGACTGAGTCGCAAGGCTTTGTATTTACCAGCTATTATATCACAGCACTGGCACAAAGTTCTTCCTTTCCATGAACAGAAGGCGGACTTCAAAAAGTGAGACGCTCTTCTATTTATAGCACCGCTTCCCAAGCCGGAAAGGAGCCAAAAAGGGTTCTGCAAACCCAGCAGAGCTTTATATAAACCCTGCTGACTTCCTGAGCATCTGCAGTACAGCCTGCCCCCAAGCTGCCACACAGGCATTCGCCACGCACAGCAGCATGGCCAGAATACTTTGGAACAGGAAGCAAAGAGCACCTTTTCTTCCCCCCTTCTAACCCACCGGCACGTCTGACAACCGCAAGATGCACCCAACCATCTGGTAATTCAGCCAAGACGCTTGCTTGGTATTTCCAGGCATGAAGAAAACTCTGCCATTCTTTTAATGACAAGGATGACATGTCCTCAAGATTTACAGCCCCCACAAGGACATCCCTGCCACAAGCGCATCATACGGAGGAACAAGCCAGGCATTTCTCTCCCTGGCCAGGCTCCCGGGGCACTGGCAATAAATTCTCCTGTTGCTTTTATGATTTTCCATTGATTTGCAGACACACTGGGCACCTGGTGTAACCTCTCAAACCTGCACTGTTCCCCAGCCCCAAGGACTAGCCACACTTTCTACAGGAATTTTTACCCCTCTACTCTGCTCTGGTGAGACCCCACCTGGAGTACTGTGTCCAGCTCTGGAGTCCTCAGCACACAAAGGACATGGACCTGTTGGAACGGGTCCAGCAGAGGGCCATGAAGATGCTTAGAGGGATGGAGCANATGATTTATGATTCTAACTTTAGTATTTACGGGAAATCGAGCTAAACAAGCCAAGTGAGCCTCTCTACATTTTTTTGTTACTTCCATCCTACCCCAGCATCCCTTCAAACTCTATTTCTTCTGGTTTGGTGTTCTTCCTGCTATTGGACCCTGAAACCCAGGAGGCTTAAGTACAGACCTTGCTAGTGAAAGCCAAGGCAAAAAAGGAAGACATCAGGTACCTTTCATTTCCTTTGCCCTTGCCCCAGTGAGCAGCAGGCTCACATTTTTTCAGCCGCCTTTGTGTTGTAGAGAAACCTTTCCCATACCTTGTTTCAGCATCATCTGGACTTTGCCTTTCCCAGTTCTGTCCCTGCAACTTGGCCACTGTCTCTGTGCCCTTCCTGGACAGTCCCTCACAGGTCGTGAACTTTCTTTTTGAGTTTGAGCTCACTCAGGAGCACCCTGTCAAACCACACCAGCTTTCTCCCACTCTTGCCTCTGCTTGCAGAACACTGGAGTAGGCCCTGCCCATGCTCTGGGGAGGTCATCCCTATAGATCAACCTCAGCTGTTCTGCCCCCGTCTGCCACAGGATGTCGTCAAGTAGAGTCATCAAAAAGCCAAAAAAAACCTTACTTTTCTGAAGTGTAGAAATGTAATTCTTCAAAATTTTAAAATCATAAAGGGCTCCAGTGTGAATGAGGACCAGGTCAGCAGAGGTTTAGAAGCAGTCCAGCTGGAGAGCAGCTGATCAGGGACTTACTTTAAGCTCAGAAATTTTCAAGGTTACTGGAGTGGTAAATTGTTAATATTTGCCTACTGCCTTTAGTGGGATTGGGAGTGGGAGTCACACAGCAGACAAATTCCCCTGAAGCCCCTACAGTCACCTTGTTTCCAAAAATGTATTTTTTTTTTTTTTCTTCTGGTGAGCTGCTGACCTCTGCTTCAATGAAGTGGAGAAGGTGGGGGAGCTGCCTACCTTCTTGCACTGCCACAAACAAAGAACATCTCTCTGCAGATGCTTGGGTGGCAGAACATCAACAGTTTTTGCCTCTCCTTTGAAGAAAAAAACTTGCCTAGTTTCATCTGATTAACAGCTTTGACCTCCCCCAAAAATCACGTGCTTTTTAAGAGACAAGTGAGATGATTTCAACCTGGGAACAAAAAACTGGTACTATGCAACCTGTTGCCATAGTAACCAGTCATTCAGTCCAGGTCAAGGCTTTGCAGGCTTAATATGGTACCTGCATGGAAAGAGAGAGGTACTAAATGTACATTACAGAACCTTCACTTAAACTCATGGCTAAAAGAAAAATCACTACACCTGCATCCCTGCTGCTGCTTTTTACTACCCTCATTTTGCTCACCCAATACATCCTGGAGCTGCTCAGGGAAAAAAGTAAATTAGACAATTTATGGAACTGTCCTGAAGCAGGTAAGAGCAGAACAGATAACACTCATCCGAGAATCCAGACGAATATATGAAAATGTACTTCTTATTTCAAACCTTTATGCTAAGATAACAGCTACAGCTATCTTTCAAGTACAAAAATTATAAAAGAGGAAGACCAAACTGTAAACCGCTGTGCCTATCTTCCTTGCCTTTTTCTTAAGAAAGGTGACCTCGGTTAAAGCTCGGACAAAACGATTTTAGAGGCATTTTCAAGGCTGCTGAACTTCGGCTCCTGTCATACTGAAACACCGTACAGTAAGTGATACAACAGTACATCAACCAGCATCCAAAAGCATTGCTCTCTACCCTTTCCTCACTGGCTGTAAGAAAAAAAAAAAAAAAAGAAACAAAAAGAAAAAACAAGGGCCTGGTGAGAAAATCAGAAAGGGATGTCCTTTACACTTACAGATTGTGATTGAAGAGTGTCTCCCACCACCCAGCACCCAGGCCTGGTCACAGGCAGCTCTGCCAGCCCCACAAAAGGTCCCCTCTGAACTGGGATGTGGGTCACGGCAGCCACACTGGTGCAGGAGCTCTTTCCCACTGACAGCTCGCACAAGATGCTCCTCTTACTGAGAGAGGATGAGCCCTGCATGACACAGAAGCAGACCCAGTGAAAATCATCGAGCTGGGGAGAATTGTTTATCCTAGACGGATACATTGACGTCCGCTTCATCCTGAGTATTCTTGCAGAAATCTATCAGCAAAACAGAAATATTCCACAGCAAAATGGGCAACAGAGTATGCCCGAAGGGATCAGTCACATAGCAAATAGGTTCCTCCCCCGAGCAATCACAGCAGAACTGCATGACAACCCCATCCTGGGCTGCACCAGAAGAATCATGGCCAGCAGGGCGAGGCAGGTGATTCTGCCCCTCTACTCTGCTCCTGTGAGACCCCACCTGGAGTACTGTATCCAGCTCTGGAGTCCTCAACATACAAAAGACATGGACCTGTTGGAACAAGTCCAGCAGAGGGCCACAAAGATGCTCAAAGAGCTGGAGCACCTCTGCTATGGAGACAGGCTGAGGGAGCTGGGGTTGTTCAGCCTGGAGAAGAGAAGGCTCCGGGGAGACCTTAGAGCAGCCTTCCAGTACCTGAAGGGGGCTACAGGAGAGATGGGGAGGGACTCTTTGTCAGGGAGTGGAGTGACAGGACAAGGGTAACGGCTTTAAATTGAAAGAGGGGAGATTTCAATGAGATACCAGAAAGAAATTCTTTGCTGTGAGTGTGGTGAGACCCTGGCCCAGGTTGCCCAGAGAAGATGTGGCTGCCCCATCCCTGGAGGAGTTCAAGGCCAAGCTCGATGGGGCTTGGAGCAACCTGGTCTGGTGGGAGGTGTCCCTGTCCAGTGCAGGGGGTTGGAACTGGATCATCTTTAATGTCCCTTTCAACTACCTCAAAGGAGGTTGTAGAGAGGCAGGGGTTGGTCGCTTCTCCCAAGTCACAGGTGAAGGGACAAGAGGAAACAGCCTCAAGTTGTGCTAGGAGAGGTTCAGATTGGGATAGTAGGAACAAATTTTCCATAGGCAAGGTTCTTAAGCCTTGGAATGAGCTGCCCAGGGAAGGGATTGAGGCACCATCCCGGAGGTATTCAAAAGACAGGCTGACAGGGTGCTCAGGGAAATGGTTTAGTGATGTTTTTTTGTCAGAGTTGTTGATGATTGAACTAAATGATCTTAAAGGTCCCTTCCAACCTAGACAATTCTATGACTTCAGCTCCTACATCTCGAAACCCCTAATGCACCCAGAAGTAAGCTTTAGGGAAGTGAGGCTTGCTTCTGTGTTGTGCGACATTGCTAAGGCCATGCAAAGCCAGTGCAGAGGCAAGATAAAAGGCAGAACTTAAGAATTATCTCCTCTTCAGGAAAATTTTTCACGGCATGTCTAGACATTGCAGGATGAGAACAGGCACCTTCTCTCAAGATATACCAAGAATTCCAGCAAGCCTCATGCATTCTCCTTTCCCACAGTCTCATTTCCCACAGGTATGAATGAGTGTCTCACATCAGAAATCAAAATATTTTGCAATTAACGTTACCTGCAACAGCCTAACAGTGATGTGGGAGGCTTTCCTGAAGTGCTCCCTGCCTGGCCTTTTGAAGTGTTTGCTGCCTCAAGTGACTATCATTTTACTGCCACGCATCTCTTAAGAGTAGCGAAGTTCTTGCAGATGAGTACTTGAACTGAAAAGGCTGCTGTCAAGGTTAGTTCACTTTTGCATACTCAACGGCTGAAACACTTCATTCCCACAGTGACTCTTCAGCAATTTTCACTCTTTCCAGCATCCCCTTTTATACCTGTCAGAGCTTCATTTACATTAAATCTATAACTCTACCAAGCCTGAGTGATGACATATGTTGTCATTTCCTTTCTGCCACTTATAAATACACAATACGATCCCCACTGACCTGGCAGCCACCTCCCGCTGCTCCTAAGAATAAAGGGGGGCTTTTATGGCCAAGGGCTAGCAACTGGAGAGAATGGGATTCAGGGGCAGCTGCTGGGCAGCGGGAGTATCTGAGCCCACCCAGTGGAGGGAGCCACCTTGAACAAATAGGTACATATATATATATATATGTATACACACATATTCTCACTAGCGGACCTTTATGCTGCTCAGCCAGAGAGGGGAGCAGGATACAGCTGCTGGTGTTGCCTGTGTTTGTGGGAGTTCTCTGCCTGCCTGTGATCTGTGCAGCCAGTCATGTGCTTATGTACATACGTGGTGTATAGAACCATAGAATGGTTAGAGTTGGAAGGGATCTTAAAGACCATGGAGTTCCAACCCCCCTGCCCTGGGNCTTCAAAGCTCTCTGCTGGACCTGTTCCAACAGGTCCATGTCTTTTGCATGTTGAGGACTCCAGAGCTGGACACAGTACTCCAGGTGGGGTGCTGTATACACGTGCTCTGTCTGCATTTACTGACTGGGAATATATTTTCAGCCTCCCTACATCCTGGACCCGGGAGCAAGGAGCTGTGGCTGCCTTGCCCCCCTTTGGATTTCAGATTCAGCCTGGTATTTTCCCCTAACTTAAGCCAGACTGGGCTGATGAAGTTCTCTAGAGCTCCCTGCACAGCAGATTCAGAGATCAGACATCCCAGAGAACACTTTCTCTGTTACAGCAGCAAAGCCCTGAGATGGGGTTCGCAGTGTCTTCCTCATCAGCAGTTTTAGAGGACCACTGGACAGACAGCAGCAGTCACTGTAAAATCAACAATTTGAAACCTTGAGGTCCTTTCCACGCCTACATCTCTGATTGCAAACACCCAGAGCCCCAGCAGATGCTGTACTGAGGGTGCTGGTACATGTTACAGCTTGTGCCACCACATCTTAATCTCTTATTGTCTGCTCGTAGAAAGACGCATCTGCCTGGAGCAGTGAAAGCAAAAGCTGAACAGTGGCTTTTCTTACAGTTGTGTTTTTTTAGAAGAGGAGAACTGCACCAATGCTCCATTTTGACAGCCTGTCCAAAGGCATAAATATCCTTTGTTCCGCAGGAAATCACTTACACACTGTAACCTCTGTATGTGCTGAAGTACTTTCGGGAAGCAGACTCAACATGGCCCTCACTAATCTTAACTAAAGGCAGAACCTGAAGAAAAAGGAAAAACAGAAGTGAAGGCAAAGAAAAGAATTGCTTGAATGCTAACATGCTGGAGCAGGACTCCGTGTTTTTGCTCCGCCTTTGCTGCAACCTAGAGATAAAAGTCAAGCCCTTCTGCAAGGCAGAGACAGTCAAGGAGGCAACTCCCAACACTCTGTCCCTTATCTTTAAAAACATTAACTGAACATAAAAAGACACTGATGGGAAAATTTCCTTGAAAACCTGCCAAGACCATTTAGAGCCTCCCCATCTCAGCGGGCAATGGCTACACCTGGAAGTTGTAGAGCAACCACATTCGTTTTCCTTGAGAGCTGTTTGCTACAGCCTTTCTCTGTCTCTCGCACCCATCTTTCTGGCTGTCACAACCCAGGTCACACTCTCGTGTGACAGGTAGACACACAGGCTCTGGTAGGTGACTTACACCTTGGAGGCACTGACTCTCACAGAGGTTTGCCAGCAGAAAATACTCTCTCATCCTGACTCTTATCCACTGTACCTTGGAAACAGCCAGAGCTGGCTTTTCTTCTTGACTTCTAAATGCCATTTGAATAATACACCCGCTCTCTATAGGCAGGCTTATTTGCCTGGGCTTTCTGATTAAATTCTGGCTTTCCAGCTGGCCACAAAAGCTGAGTTGATACAGTTACGTTGAGATACGGCCAGATGCTGTGTTACAGCTGCCAAACAAGCACCTTTACTAAGCAGAAAGGAAAGTGTTTATTAAAACATACTTCTATGATGACTTAACTCTACTAAATCCAGAGTCCTGCCTCCTGCCACAGCCAGGCTGCTCTCCACAGCCTGCAACTCCACACCTGCAGCAAAAACATCTCACAAAACTAATATAAAACTATGAGAGGTACTGGAAGAATCTGAAAATCTGTTTTTAATACATGACATATTCCACCTGGTGGAGGACAAAAATCAGAAATGAGGTGAGGTACATGCACGGGTAGGAAAGACAGTTTTGTCCGTTGCCCTTCTCTATCTGCAGTCACCCACTGTGATTCAGATTCGGTGGCTAGTCTGAAGAGGAAAAACCAAGCCAAATAAAACTTCTGAGACAGGGTCCCAGAGATGTGCAGAAAAGCTAAGCCCTTGGTCTGGTTCATTTGTTTGAAACTCAGTCCTCAGATGACTTGAATTGTTTCACTTCAGGAGGAAAAATGGTGGTTCGGGCAGCTGCTTTAAACAATGGACCTCACCTGTTATAAATGCTTTGCACGAGACAACTGATTTTCTGCAGGTGACAACTGAGAACCAAATTACATTTGGACATAATTTGGATACTACAATACTAATGCTGAAGCTATCCAGAAAAGAACTGAGCCCAGTTTGGGGCACCTGAAAAAAAAATAATTAAGAGAAAGTCATGAAGGACTCCACTGTTTATTTTATAAGAATGTCCCCTTAAAGAACCCACAACTGTCACGAATCCTAATTTAGGAACCTCCCAACTATGCCAGTTTGTCATGGATGAGTGGAATACACCTCACTCAAAAGACAGATGCAGTAATATGCTTTTTTGAGGTAAAATAAAAGATTTGACAAAGTTCAATATGACAAGTGGCTGAACATGAGCCAGCAGTGTGCCCAGGTGGCCAAGAAGGCCAATGGCATCCTGGCTTGTATTAGAAATGGTGTGACCAGCAGAAGTAGGGAGGGGATTGTCCCCCTGTGCTCAGCACTGGTGAGGCCACCCCTTGAGTATGGTGTCCAGTTCTGGGCACCTCAACATCAGAGAGATCTGGAGGGGCTGGAGCGAGTGCAGAGGAGGGCAAGGGAGCTGGGGAAGGGCCTGGAGAATCAATCTTATGGAGAGTGATGGAAAGAACTGGGACTGTTTAGTCTGAGGAAGAGGAGGCTGAGGGGAGACCTCATTGCTCTCTACAACTATTTCACAGGACATTGTAGAGAAGTTGGTGCTGGCCTCTTCTCACAGGGAATTAGCCATAGAAGGAGAGGGAATGGCTTCAAGCTGCATCAGGATAGGTTTACGCTGAACATTAGGAAAGACTTTTTCCCAGCCAGAGTGGTCAGACCCTGAACTAGGCTGCCCTGGGAGGTGGTGGAGTCCCCATCCCTGGATGAGTTAGCGAAGATTACAGAGTTGAAGAAGCTCTAAGTCACTTACCAGATGTGTTGCAGTAAGGAACCTCTCAACTCTGGGGAATAAGGGATCTCTCCACCTTGGGCAAGGAAGGATCTCTGAGTCTCAGGTGGGGAATCTCAGACCTTGAGAGGTGTCCTTGCTTAAGGAGAGAGTTACCTGGCAGCAGGCAATTCAGGCGCAATTCAAATCAGAGGGCTGGAGCACCCCTGCTATGAAGACAGGCTGAGAGAGCTGAGTTTGTTCAGCCTGGAGAAGAGAAGGCTCCAGGGAGACCTTAGAGCAGCCTTCCAGTACCTGAAGGGGGCTACAGGAGAGATGGGGAGGGACTCTTTGTCAGGGAGTAGAGTGACAGAACGAGGGGTAACAGTTTTAAATCGCAAGAGGGGAGTTTTAGATGAGATACCAGGAAGAAATTCTTTGCTCTGAGGGTGATGAGGCAGTGGCCCAGGTTGCCCAGAGAAGCTGTGGCTGCCCCATCCCTGGAGGGGTTCCAAGCCAGGCTGGATGGGGCTTTGAGCAACCTGGTCTGGTGGGAGGTGTCCCTGCTATGCAGCCACGCTTCTGCCTAGCAGGGACAGCTCAAAAGCTCACTTCGGTTTTCCTATTTATGGGATAAAGTGATTGGTTCATAATCAAGCCACATGCGATGGAAAGGTATGCATGAGAGTCAACTCCTTGCACCCACAAATTACTTTGTTCCTTGATAAATGAGTTCTAGAAAAGCCACCTGATATTTATGCATTAATCACATCACCAGTGTTCCAAACTCATTACATATTGATGTTTACTGTGTCACTCTCTTCTTTGGTGGGTTTTCAGGGAACAGGTTGAAACTAGAGGAGTTCTTGTCCACGCTACAGCTCAGGCCTTTACCTCCCTGGGAGCCTGTACCAAAGTACCATTAGTTTGTTTAAGGGGTCAAGCACATCCTTCACAACAACCACTTACAGAATCGTCCTTCTAATGTTAAGTTTCCAAGAACTCCTCTGGAGTGTATTACAGAGAGCCTTGTGAAATTGCTGGTGGGTCAATAAACAGTTCCACATAACTGCAGCCCCATCACAGCTATTCTTTACCTAAAAGGCTGCACAATTGTCTGTGGCTAATTAGTACATGACTGAAAGCAGAGAGAGCCACAAACAGTCCTCTCAAAATTTCTTCCAGGCTTTAACGTGCTCTAACTATTTTTGAAAGTGAATTTGCCCACAGTGGTAGAACCGGAGAAGGGCGTTTCAAGAAACAACTATGGGTTACTTTGGAACGAAGTCCAGTTTTAGATGAGCACTCAGGAGAATGAGCAGTGGTATGGAGCTATCAGCAATTCACAGATCCTACCTTTCCAAGGCATCAGACTGTATTACAGCTACAGTACCAGTCTGTGCCTGAACACAGGCTGGAGAAAACAACCCTGAGTAAAGCTAAAGCAAAGAAGGTAGC
The DNA here is from genome assembly GCA_013400055.1 of Nycticryphes semicollaris. Taxonomy (NCBI): domain Eukaryota; kingdom Metazoa; phylum Chordata; class Aves; order Charadriiformes; family Rostratulidae; genus Nycticryphes; species Nycticryphes semicollaris. The sequence goes on from VXBJ01000260.1 coordinate 164,302, forward strand.
TCAAAGGAAAAAAAAAGAAGGCACGACACACATCCTCCACCACTTTTTTCAACCCAACACCCATGTGAACACCAAAGCTATCACAGAGTTGAACTCTTGCTAGGTTCCTGTGGGTCATGGACTGTGTCCCGTGGCTTCCCTGCAGAACAACAAAGCCACCAGAGGAAAACCTCCACACAGCTAGGCAGCTGAACCCTAAATACCAAGACTCTGCTTAAACACCAATTTCATGCAAACACATTGCTGACTCATTTTGTGCTGACTCTTGCCCTTTTTTAAGCGGGGAGCTTTTCATGTTCCATTAAGCCAGCCAGCTGTAGCTGCCATTTTGGGGAAACTGGAAACTTTACTTGGAGCCACTCACAAGAGGTGTAGCTGACAGGGCAGGGAGCTGAGACATGCCAACAACCCCAGCACGTTCCCTTCTCTCCCTACGCCGCTCATTTTGGCTTTGCTCATTGGGTCTTTGCTCACCTACTGAAAGACGATGCTTCTCCACCTCACTCGATGGATTTACGAATCCTTTGCAGGTAAACTCCAATGCCAGGAGTGGCCTCCAAACCTTTGCTGTAATGCAAATGAAAGTGGTGATGGACACAATGACAGCACAATGTTCTGAAACATTTTCTGAGTTTCTTCACCCGCCCCTGCAATTCCCTACCCATTACTGCAGTCCTTTCTATAAGCATTTGCTTCTTCAGAGGGCCTAATGAACGCAGAGCTGGGCTGGGCAGAAGCAGGGAAGCTGTGTTTCCAGGACCTATTCCTACTTTCTCCCAGAACTTGACTGGGTGACCTACAGCCAGCAAATCACATCCCCCTTCCCTGTCAGTCCTCCTAATTCCAGAGCAGGGGAAATCTCTCTCTCTTCTGTAAAGCACTCTCACACCTACTGCTGGTAAGTGCAGTGTAGGAGAGTAGGTATTATTACAGTCTCTCTTTTTTTGCTGTAGGAAACCTCACACAGATCAGACATCTAGAAAAGGTGGCTACAAATAAGGTTTGTGTTGAAATATCTATATGAAGCAATGCTATGTAATGCATGGCACAAAAATATGGTTCTTTTATCCTTACTCTGGCTGTTAAATTCAACTGAAACCTGAACCCTACACAGAATTGTATGCATGCTTTGTTTTAATCACGAGTAATTTCATTTATATCAATGAGAATACTCCTACAAGTACATTAAGCTTTTGCTGTTTACTGTAATATCAGTAGGCTACAGAAAAAAACACATATCAAGCCACAAATTCAGTCTTTTAATAAAGACTACAATACTTTGTATTGTACTTTGTGCAATACTTTAATGAAGTTCTACAATACTTTGTTAAACCTCTTTGGTTTGTAACCAGTGAAGCTGCTGGCAGCACCTACAACTCATGGCCCCCAACAAAATATCTGTAAAAATAACTATAATTGGTGAATAGGCTTTAAAAAATAAAATCTTTTACTCCTTATAATTTGCCTACAAAGATGTGGAGCTTGAAGGTTTTAGTGATACTGAATGCTTGTTCAGAGGAGTACTTTAAATACACAACCTATTCAGAACCAGCATCCCCATGTAATCGGGACAAAACAACAAAGTACCACTCTTTTAATGTCCTCTGCCAAACGGATCTACTTAACGTGGGCCTGTATTTTACTTACAATTGTGGAACGAATGGATGGTATCGTGTGAAAGGCAGGCTCGGCACAACCACCTGTCTTCACAACAGCTAGAACAGCTACTGCAAAGGTTCAGCAGCAGACAATACTCAGTCAATTGGATTTATTGGTTTTTTTTCTGCAATATTTTGGTGATTCAACAGTTCCTTTTATAAGATAAGAGCTCTGTCCCCTCCTCAAGTCCATGCCTTTAACTGTACCATCTCTTCAAGTGCCCAAAGAGGTCTGAGAAGAGAGTGGCTATACTGAACTACCACAATCCTGTGTTACCAACAGTAACACTAAAGATATTTTAAAATTTAACACCAACCCTGCTCATTACTTACAAAGCTGCAAGGCTGAATAAAAATCTCAGTCTAAATCCCTTCCTTCCTCCTTGTCTGCCACTAGCATAACTCAATGAAGTCTTTTGAGGTTCTGGGAAAGAAACTCACTATATAAGACTAATTTCTATTATTTATGTCATTCACNATTTCTATTATTTAAGTCATTCACATCTCAGGGACGACTGTGGCCTCTCCACAAACTGGGTTTCAGGCATATAGCATTATTTTTTTTTTTTATCATTAGAAATGGAAAACATAGGGCATCCGATGTTAGTATCATAAAGACAAACGCAACACATAGCTATTTTTAAGGTGTCACTGTTTTAAGGATGTCTGGCTTAGCTATAAGACAATAAATCTCTGTTCTTCCCTTCCATGGTCAGACTTGTACAGATATTTATATATATGGAAAAAAAGTTATATATATATATATATAAAGACAGTAATGGAGCCTCAGCAGGTAACTGACGTTTGTCTGTAATAACCCGGCTTGCACTAGGATCCCTTGGCTTTGGTTAGGATTTAACCGAGTCGGAGAAAGAGCATAACAGCGTGGCCAAACAATGGGTTGTGAGCCAGAGAGAACGGTCACAAGGCTTTTGATTCCACTTGCTTTTCAGGCTTGATGGTTTTTCCTCCTAACTACATGGATTTTAATTTGGCAGCCTGGAATAAGCAAGCTTATTCCGCATAGGCATGTAAGGAAAAATAAGGTGATGTAGGAGCTGGAAATTAAAAATAATAATGAGCAGACTGTAAAGGAATGCACTTTGAAATTCCTGTAGTTAGAGTGAATGTTTTGGGTTGGAAGGGACCTTTAAAGATCACCTAGACCAACCCCTCTGCCATGGGTGTGATGTTTCCCTTGTTCCTGTCCCTGGGAACTTTGCCTGATTGCCATAACTTTTCAAATATGATAGAGAGTGACTTGGCAACCGCATCAGTTCTCCCTGCTCGTGATGATTCTCTTGATGGAAAAGGCCATCTCTGTCAGCACAGCAGTACGGGATCCCAAAGGTGAAAGATGAAGAGCTGAAGCCTCATTTAATAGTTACTTAACTAAAACAAACTTAATCTCCAGGGTTATCAGCACCTTCGTGCTTCCTTAGAAGCTGGTAATTGAGCAACATCTAGGATAGGAGGACTTCCCCTCCCGTGTTTTAAAAACAAGAATATTGCGTTTCTGATATTGCAGGACATTTGATGCTGGAAAGGTACTGGCCAATTGGTGGCAACCTGCAGCGGACCAGCAGCTCTTCTGTAAGATGCTCTTTTAACAAGACTACATGAACATAAGAAAACTGCTGACCTTGCATTTGGGAACAAAACAAAAAAAAAACAAAACAA
>VXBJ01000260.1:177443-197310 GCA_013400055.1 Nycticryphes semicollaris
AAGCGGCATCGTCGCTGTCAGGAAGGCGGTGCAGCAGGTGGCCGCAGGCCTGCTAAGCGAGGAGTCTTGGGCCTGTAAGAGGATGAGCAAACGCAGTAATTATACACGCATCGTCTCACAGTACGATTTACCCGGACCTCGCTACTGATAATCGCACTTTAAATACACCTCACCCACTTTCAGAAGCGGGCTGCCAGGCAAATTTTCCTCACAAGCTACAAACAGTACCCAGCACAGAGAAAATAACCCAGGCTGCTGCTAAGTCCTGCTCCTTTTAACACTGGTTTCCGTGTTGTTTCCAGAGGCAGGGTTGCCTGAGGGAGCCCTTGCCACCTCCCAGCTGGACTGGGGTCAAGGTGGAAGAGACGTGGGGTGCCATCGCTTCTGGCCTGTGGCCAAGGGCACAGAGGGCCACAGCAGATAAACCATCCCTCAGCCCCGTGGGTGGTAAAGCAGACCCCCAGCCCTCCAGGCTGTGGGGAAACCTGGGGGCAGAAGGCACAGCTAGGTGAAAGGTGAAGAAATAGGGCCAGCAGAAAAGCCAGTTGGTTGCAGGAACTCCTCCACGTAAGGGAGAAAAACTACAGCTAAATTGGCTTCATCATTTGGTACAATTTAAGAAGCGATCAAGTCGCTTTGAACATGTTTAATATTCTTTCTGACACTGTGAAGAGTCTTGCTATAGTTCCTGCTCTAGAAATTGAACCTCTCCAGGTTAAGGTTATTCCTTTAACTAAATAAGTCAAAGTTTCCCTCAACCCTTTTTATTGGTGAGGCTAGTTCCTCCAGCCTCCCAATCAGGTTGGTTTCTGCTCAAATCAATTACTTTCTGCTCATTTACACAAACACTTAAAGTGGGAACATGTAGTATGGGGTATAGGAGCGGGCTGGATTGCTTCTTCTGCATATACTGAAGTGTTGAAACAAAACAACAACAACAAAAAAAACCCACCGTAAACGACACCTCCCCACCCCCCGCCCCATTCCTCTTAGGCCAGCTGCACAGGCTGGAGTAATAGCAGGCTGTGACAGCAAGATGGCCCTATTCCACTGCCCAGCTGTACCTCCTCTATCAGAACCATAGAATCATTGGGATCAGCCCCACTCTACAAATTCCTCCCCTGCACCAGATCCCCCAACACTACATCTCAACCACTCTCAAACACATCCAGGGATGGGGATTCCACCACCTCCCTGGGCAGCCTAGTCCAGGGTCTGACTACTCCGTCTGGAAAAAAGTCTTTCCTAATGTTCAGCCTAAACCTACCCTGGTGCAGCTTGAAGCCATTCCCTCTCCTTCTATGGCTAATTCCCTGTGAGAAAAGACTAGCACCAACCTCTCCCCAATGTCCTTCCAAGTAGTTGTAGAGAGTGATGAGGTCTCCTCTGAGCCTCCTCTTCCTCTAACTAAACAGTCCCAGCTCCTTCCATCGCTCTCCATAAGATTGATTCTCCAGGCACCTCACCAGCTCTGTTGCCCTCCTCTGCACTTGCTCCAGCCCCTCCAGATCGCTCTGGTGTTGAGGTGCCCAAAACTGGACACCATCCTCAAGGGGGGGCCTCACCAGTGCTGAGCACAGGGGGACAATCCCCTCCCTACTTCTGCTGGTCACACCATTTCTCATACAAGCCAGGATGCCATTGGCCTTGTCCACCTGGGCACATTGCTAGCTCATGTTCAGCCGCTTGTCAATTAGAACCCCCAGGTCCTTTTCTGCCAGGCAGCTCCAGCCACACTTCCCCAAGCCTGTAGCCATGCATGGGGTTGGTGTGGACCAAGTGCAGGACCTGACACTTCGCCTCATTGAAGCTTATCCCGTTCACATTGGCCCATACATCCAGTCTATCCAAGCCCCTCTGTAGAGCTTCCCCACCCTCATGCAGATCAATCGGGTTTAGGGATTAGCTGGCTTTTTGAAAGCTGGTTCTCTGGCACATCACACCTTTCTGGAGATGGCATACACTGCAGCAGGGAGGGAAAAGGGGCACGAACGCCCTTTCCAGCAGCAGCTCACAGCCACGCTTAAATGTAGTGTTAAACTTGTGCCTCCTCTTTTTTGACTCTGAGCTTTGACTCAGAAATGAGCAGTGGACTGGTGCTCTGTAGCATGCAGTAGCCCACGTTGAGAGTTTTCAAACTTGACTGGGGGTGTGGTAGAGAAAGATGGGTGCATGTTGCCAGATAAAATACTGCCTTTCTGTCAGCTTAATGCCTAGAGATCATTTTGTCTTATTTAAGACTTGACAAGAATTGCTTCCCTTGCTATCTGAACATAATTTAAGGCGTCAAAATGTCCAAGATGAGCCAAATTCCGTTAAGCAGAGTGCAAAGAAAAGTTATCTTAAACAAGCAGGGCAGCAATTTTAAAGTTGTTGCATTTATTCCCCAGAGGAAGAAAAGCTTCTCATCAAGAGGGTGGTGTGAAGAGGTTAGTCAAAGTTAACATGTCATTTTTTTGTTAGGTGTGCTTTAATTTAGGCTACTGTAAATTGAATGAAAAAGCATGGAGAACAGAGATAAGGAGCTTTTGGGATTAAAAGCAAAACTAAACCCCAAACCCCTCATTACTATCTTGCAGCTTTTTTTTAGTAGCACTTTGCTGTTGCAGTTCTGAAATTAATGAAGTGTGCATGGATTATTGCTGCATGTATTTTACTTCAAAGCTGGTTATTCCCCAGAAGTCAGAGGCTTTGCATATCTGTTCATACAGTACTTTCCAGACCACTTTTCTAACACAAACTTCTGGGTTTTGACTCTGTGCCAGCAGAGCAAAATAACATCCTTACCTTTGCAGCTGTGACCACAACATAAAATCAAGCAGGAGGAAGAACTGATGCTGGGGGTTGTTTTCACTACGCTTAAGGCACCTTTAAGTGTTGGAGCTCACACAAAGAGACAGGTCCAAGCATGCCTTCCCTAAAAAGGTGGCTATAAGGGCACTTGACCTTTCTTTTATACCTCCCATGGTTTGGCCAACACAGGTGAATACAAGTTATCTGATAAGCAGCATTGCTCCATGCAAGCATTGGTTTTGCCCAGCAGTTTCTCTTACTTGCCTCTGCTACCTTACCTTGCCTGCAGCATGGCTCTAAGAGCAGCTCCCAGGATGATTTGCTGTCAAACCCAGCTTGTGGTGGTTCTGCAAATTAGGAGAGAGCTCCAGATGCAGATGTGAAGGCTGCATCAGCTCTAGCCTACTTTCGTGGAGACACCTTGCCACTTGTCCAACTCTCAGCTGCACAACTGCCAGAGGAACAGAAGTCAACAAGTGATGTGTGTGAACACTTGATCTGGAAATGCATGCATATTCAAGGCAGGGGGAGGGAAAAGGGAAGAAAGGGACTTCACTGGATTTTTGTATTTCTCTATAAAGCTGTGACTCAGTCTACAGTTTTGAGCTGTGATTTTGCATAACTGAGGAGGTTGCAGAAAACAGCTGTATTGTTTCTCAGTTTCTAGGAGTAAGCAGTTACATGACGACACAGATAGTGTGGGAGCTAACCTCTGAAAGATGCAGTCTTATTTTTTTCTTTTTCTACTTAGCCTGTCATGTGGAATAGAAACTATTTGAGAGTGTACTTCTGAGAAGCTACCTGATATACAAGGAAACTTGCAACTTTACTAACAGGGTTGCCATTTCAACATTACTTCTTAGTCTTTTCCCAGTTGAGAGCAACTTGAAAAATATCACTGGCTATTTATACTGTGATTTGCTTTTAAGCATGTTTCAGGGATGCTTTCTGGTATTAGAGTCTCTTTAGTTAAGTGATAGAATACTTTCATCTGGCAGAGTGGCAGTGGTGTGGGTTTTTTTGTTTAAGAACTGCATAGCAGTAATAACAGTTACCTTTAAACCTTCCTCTTCCCCCAAGGCAGGGCAATTTTCTTTTCTTGGTATTTACATATTTTCATTAAGTGATTGCACAGCCTACCACCAGCTAAAATACTTAGTCTCCCTTTCCATAGTGCTCTCAGAGTACTCTGCCCATCCTCAGTACATAGCAGATAGGCAGGGAAGGGGCCAAACCCCCCCAGATTTTCTCACCCCTCACTATATCCAGTAAAAAGTCATTCCTGCTGTTAATTCGATGAATACAGTAAACACTGTAAGCCCAATTACCCATTGCCTAAAAATGTATTCTGCCATCATGTTATTAGACCTCTCCTAGATCAAACTGGAGGCACGTGAATAGGGAGTGTTTTCCTTTTTCATATCTGTAGCTGTATCTGCTTTGAAGAATGGCTTTGTAAACTTTTCCCATTAACTAACAAAGAGATAGAAATCTTCCACATCACTGTGTGCTTTCTCCAGATGCGGATTAACTTCTTTAATGGCAGCAGTAACCTCCCAGTCTGTCTGGCAGGTGTTGATCTATGCTCCAGCACTAGTGTAGATAATCACTTTGATGATGTTAAATGAGTTAGAGCTAGGAGTGTGCTTTCAAAGCAGATTGCCTCCACGTACTGCACTTTAACTTGAAGTTTCCAGATGGACCACCAGAGGCTTGACCTCAGGGGAATGCTGAGCACCCTCCACAACTCATAGGTGGGAAAGTCCATGCGAGCAGTCAGGAGTTAGTCTAAACAAACCACACACAGAAACCCCCCTTGGTGGGAACAAAGCTCTCAGCATCAGCTATTTTGATTTACAGACCTGTACTTACTCCCGATGTAGATACAGGCAGCAGTAATTTTGAGAACAGTCTAGCATTAAAATAATTAGAAATTTACGTATTGAACTCGCCCAGAAGGAAGACCATAAAGAACAGGGAATCCCTAGGAAAGTTTGATGCAACAGAAGTGTAACAGAGTCCGCAGGACCTCAAACCAGTGCTTTCCAGTCTTTTAGCACGCTACAGGAATCTCTGCAACTGGTTGTATGGTGTTGATGAACAGCACAAACTGAAGGTGCAAATGCAGGGTGTTACACTGAGGTCTGGACAACTTGAAAAGATACACTCAACTGAACAACATTCATTTTAATGTAACGTGAAAAATCATTCACCTGAGGCTGGGAAGTGCATGTAGGGTACTTAGGAGGTAGGAGAAAGCAAGAAGATAATCAGAATGTGAAGCCTTTTGTAGATACAGGGTGACCAGACTGCCCACTGATGAGGTCTCTTCGGCAGGTTTTGGGTAGTAGTAATACAGGCCTTGCTGGAGACACAAATTAACAGTGAATCAGGGATTAGTGCCCTGGTCATGGCATAAGAGAACCATGAAAATAGCATTAATCTTTAAACCAGGCACAGAAATGTAAGTTGGAAGATGAGAGAAGTGCAAGAACCCACTCTGAAAAGGATACTAGGTAAGAGTGATTAGGCTTGACTAGATGCACTTAGAGGCAATTCAGGTTGTTTGTTTGGTTTTGGGTGGTTTTTTTTTTTGTTTTTTTTTTTTTTTTTTTTTTTTTTTTTTAGGAGATTGCTGCTGGGCTGCTCTTCAGACCAAGGAACAAAGTCTAAGCCAGTAAGAGATAGCAAGAGAGAGATAGCCAGGTAGACAGTTAGGGATAGTGTAGATGGACACACAGTGCGGAGAACGAGTCATGAAAGCAGCACTGTGGTTTTTCTGAAGTCTTAAAATGAGGAACAGTATTGTCCTAAAAAGTCCTTCGGGTCTTGGCATCTCAATGCAGACATCACTAAGTAAGGGTCTTTGACTTACATAATACTCTCTAGTTTCATTTTCTTCTGGCCCCTCCACAGAATTAAACCTCTCCAAAACGTACTATAAGCATCTTTTCAGTGGCCTTCCCTGAAAGCAGCCTTGCCAAGCAGTAGACAGAATATTTTTTTCCTCTATGCTGCCTGCCCACGTTATCTCCAGCCATAGCAGGGGGCTAAATGACAGGCATTTAACTGATAGTCAATAAAAGCCTTAAATTTGAACTTTTTGCCTTTACCCGTTACTGCCATTTCTTCTTGGGGTCCGGAGAGCTGCAACATGATGTAGATCACACACCCACCCATTTTGACTACTGAATTTAGGGGGAAGAATGATGTTGCTTAATCCACTAGGACTGGAAAGCAACCATAAGTGCTTAGAACTACAGCACCAGCTGCTGCAAGAAGTTTATGAAAATCCTCTGTTAAATAGAAAGTAGAGAACTGCACATGGGTTCTTAGAGCTGCAGCTCTCTAAGCTAATCAAGTTATCCAGGAATATTTCCTTGGGTTTTACTGGATGTGTACATTTGTGGATGCAGCTGTGCAAGCATGAAGAGAGAAAACTAAAAGCCTATGTGCTTGAGAGCCTGCTGTACAGTTAGATATGGCATACTGGCAGAGGGAAAGCTGCGATAAGTGACTGTATCATTACATTTGATCTAGGCAACTGCATAGACACAAAGCTGCTTTAGGAGCCCTGGTTTGCTATAGTACAACGTATCTACAGCTGGCATAGTTGGAAAGCCCACCTTAAGAGATGGCTAACAATAAGTAGTACCTCTAAAATTCCCTGTGCTGTATAGGAGAGTACATTAGTAGATACTCAGTGGAAGCCATCACACACCACATGGAAAAAGACAAGTAGTAACTTACCAAGTATACACCAAATAACAGACTTCAGTCCTTTAGAAAAAAAAATAAACTTGTATCCTAGCACAGTTTCACTTAGTTTCCTACCTAGAGTAGCTGTAGACTCTTGCTGTAAAAGGACTTCTCTTAGTACTAGATGCTCCCAGGTACCTTCTCTCAAATGTTGATGCTTATCACCTGCCACTCTTTATAGCCTTTCCCCTTCAAGCCTCCCAAGTGCAAAGCTTTCAGTTGAAAAACGTGCTCTTTAATTCTGCCTTACTTAGAACTGGTGAGGAGTATGTTTCTTCTAATGCTTATCCCTCTAGGTATGGAGGGCTACTTCTGAAAAAAAATACATTGTCTGGATTACTGTTATTTCCTTTTTTTTTCTTCCCAGTTGGTAATTAATCACAAATCCCACAGACATTTGAGTAAATGAATTGAATTTCAGGGGTGTATATGAGTTACCACTGCTGTTAAACACGTGGTGTTTTTTCCCCATCTTTATTACAAAATCTGCAGTGAGCTTCAGACTGCTTCCATTTAATTGGAGTTTTGCCACCAACTTAAATAGGTAGCTCAGGTCCAGCTTCATTAACAGAATGGAAAGATTTACTCCAAGTGTGGGATGTAGTAGAAGGATGGTTAGAAGCTGCGTAGTCACTTTTACGTGGTGAGCATGCCCTAGCTTGATGAGGTTATTTCCTGAACCTAAGCTATAAACAAGCAACCGTGCAAAGTCGCAAACCTGTGTACGGGCTGCTGGATAAACCTCTTGGAAATTATGACAAAAGCTAATGCTCTTCACCTCACTGAAGGTGGTGAAACATTTTCCGTGAAACTTGACTGGAGCCAGGATTTTGCTGTAGGCGCCTGCTGTCCTGCTGTGCAGGAGTTCATGCACGCTGCACAGTAAATTCCTCTGAATTCTCTTTTAGCTTCTCTCCTCCCCAGTTCTCCCTTTTCCTTTAGGATAACTGGGAGTTAAAACACTTTCCTAATCCTTCTCACCTCCAGTCCCTTTTTGAAATGATAAACCAAATAGATACCTTTCCAGCATTCTGCTTGAACAACACCACTGGCATCACTTTTACGCTGTATTAGTCATAATGCACGCTAGTATGATGTCTTCCATCAGAATTTTAAAGTACTTACCAAATACTAATTAAGTATTGTGTCTCTGTGAGGTATGTAAGTAATGAGTTTTATAAGTCAACGCCATATAAAGGAGAGAGAAGGGTGGATTCTCATGTTAGTACATAGCCTTTTATTTACAGTTATTTTCGTCATGGGTGTCTAGACCTGAAGTAAGTTCTTTGTGCAGCTTTTGTAATGGCCACAGGAACAGGAACATTGTGAAGCTGAGCTGCAAGACGCCTCTCGTATTTCCCTTACGTGAGGCGTGCCCTCTCAAATTTGTTGTAAAATGGAGTTATGGTAAATCAGGTCTGGACTGCATCCAGTAGAGAAGACAGGTGTAGAAGCTGAGATTCAAGCTCCAGCCCTGTCTTCAGTTCATGAGATCAGGCATTCACAGAATCACAGCATCACAGAATGTTATGGGGTTGGAAGGGGCCTCTGGAGATCATCCAGTCCAATGCCCTGCCAAATCAGGTCCACCACCTCTCCGGGCAGCCTCTGCCAGGGCTCTGCCACCCTCACAGGAAAGAAGTTCCTCCTCGTGTTTAGATTGAACTTCTTATGGTCAAGTTTGTGCCCATTTCCTCTTGTCCTGTCCCTGGGCACCACTGAAAAAAGACTGGCCCCTTCCTCCTGACACCCACCCTTGAAGTATTTCTAGGTGTTTATCAGATCCCCCCTCGGCCTTCTCTTCTCCAGACTAAAAAAACCCAAGTCTCTCAGCCTTTCCTCATCAGAGAGATGCTCCAGGCCCCTCCTCATCTTGGTGGTCCTCTGCTGTACCCTCTTCAGCAGTTTCCCGTCCTTCTGGAACTGGGGATCACTGTTGGGTAAGGTTTTTTTTCCTTCCCAGGTGCAGCACCCTACACTTGCCCTGGTTGAATTTCCTCAGGTTCCTCTCTGCCAGGTCTTGCTGTATGGTGGCACAGCCTTCTGGTGTGTCAGCCACCCACACAAGCTTCTGTTCTGTGTTTGTTTTTCTACAGGAAGGACTTTCTGGATGTTGCAGGCTTCCTTTTCCCTGATGCATTTACTCTTTCCGCCTGGAAATCGCATTTAGGCAGATTTTGAGGAATTCATAAATTTGTCTGGGCTTTCCAGATGTGTGGTAGCTGTAGGGAGCAGACACATCTGAACCAGTTGCTGCACGTCTGGAAACTCTGGACATTAGCACTGTGAGCATGCTCTGCTGTTAAAGAACACGAAGCAGCCTCGCAGGAGCAGCTCAGTGTGTGTGCTGTGCTGCCCGGCTATCCGTAGGAAGCACAAAACTCTCCAAAAACAGCAGACTCTCTGTAGACATAGTGTACAGCTACTAAGGCTCTGCGCAGTCACGGAATCAGGAATTGTCGGAGTTGGAAGGGACCTCTAGAGACCATCCAGTCCAACTCCTCTGCTAAAGCAGGGTTGCCCAGAGCACATCACTCAGGGCTGCATCCAGGCGGAGCTTAAAGGTCTCCAGAGAAGGGGACTCCACACCCTCCCTGGGCAGCCTCTGCCAGGGCTCTGCCACCCTCACCACAAATAAGTTTCTCCTCATATTGGAATGGAACTTCCCGTGGTCCAGCTTGTGCCCATTGCCCCTCGTCCTGTCACTGGGAACCACTGAGAACAAGTGGTTCACCCACCTTCAACCCACCCTTCACACACTTGGAAGCATTTTTAAGGTCTCCCTTCAGCCTTCTCTTCTCCAGGCTCAAGAGTCCCACCCCTCTCAGCCTTTCCTCTTCAGGGAGATGCTCCAATCCCTTCATCATTTCTGTTGTCCTACGCTGGACTTTCCAGTGGTCAGCCCTGTGCTTTCATAGGGGAACTACAGTTATTTGCGTAAAGATCTAACATCCCCTGGCTCCTCCATGTGCTGCAGCTGCTGCATATACGCATTCTGTTTTCTTCCCATGAAATCCTCTGCAGACACAGGGGATTCCTACCCCACTAGTTTTCAACCTTATATCCACACACCTTCAAAGCCAAAATCATCAGGACCCTTCTCCCTTTGATTCCCCCTCCCCTTCTAATGGCAGGTCCTTGCACTAAAGCCGTGCTTCCGTGAGACACCTAGAGACAGTTTCACAACTTGCCTACTGCCAGGGGAGAGAGGTCGCAGTCCCCTGTCCTTTCCCCTCCCAGCAGTCTTGGTCATCCAACTGCTTACCTTCCGCTGGTTCTGGCATTTGTTGGCTCCGTCCATTAGCCACTGTGACCTGTCAGCCTGGAATTAAAACAGCAGAAAGGTGGACGAATGTCTCTGAGATAGTGAGGTAAAAATTCCCGGGAGGCTGGGAAATAGGTTGAGAGATTTGACCTCACACTTTTGCAACAGTGACTGGTTAGGTCAGCTTAGCTGCCTGTGAAGCAGTAGTTTGATTTCTGTCTTTTACAGAATAGAGGCCCTGCTTTGCCTTTTTCTCTCCCCCGTGTCCCCCTATAGCTATGTCATTCAACCTGGGGAGATTTGAGTACATTCACAGGTTTTGTCACACCACCACAAAAGAATCATCTATTTGGAAGGGTTATCAAGGATTTTCTACATCAGGGTCTTACTAGCAATGGCATATAAACTTTCTCTAATATACTTCTGTGGCCTCAGACCAGTTGGGTTGTTTGTTTTTCCCCAGCTATTCATAAGAAATGAAGGCTAGGTGGAAATTTCCTATTCATAGGAAATGAAACGGAGGCTAAAAAGCATTGCTATAATCACGTACAGAAACCTCTATGCTTTTTAAATGTGTTTATCCTGGCTCCAAGGTAACCTCAAAAAGTTTTGAATCTCTTGTCTTCCTTCCTTGAACTAGTTTTGAAATAGTACCTAAAGCTAAATACGTCTCCCATATTGTGTGGCAACTGCTTTGAAATTAAACAGAAATTTGAGAAGCTCCTGATGGCTGCCTCCGAGAGTGTCAAGCACATGAGATCTTCTTCCCAACCCTCTGGAAAATTAATAAATAATTTAAAAAAAAATCAGGTTCTTTTTTTTCCCCCTACTGCATAACATCCAGCTGTATTTGAGCTGGAAGAGCAGAAAATGAAAATGCGATGAAATTCTGATCGTCCCTTCGGTAGTGTGTGAGAAACGAGGGAAGACATCAGTGCATTAATAAAGCGAATGAGGCCTCCCGTCTGCCACAGTGGTGGAGCGCAGAAGATCAAAAGAACATTCTCATCTGCTTGACACACACGCCCAGTGTTCCTTCATTAATGCTCATTACGGACTTTGAGCGTAGGTTATAGCTGTACACATGGTACAACAAAGCAGTGCCATGAAGTCCCCTGTCCGTAGGGAACAGAAAGAGCAGGGGGGGTGGTGGTGGGTGGGTAGGTGGTGGGGAAAGTCTGGTTGATTAAAGCATTCTCAGCAGCTGAGAACATCACTAGCTCTGACATGGTTTGCTGTGAACTTTGAATGGGTGGGAAGAATAAGTGCACGCCACTGTCTTCATTTGATTGTATTGTTCAGAATGAAACTCCCTCCCCCATCCCCCCCGGCCCCTACTGATGAAATAATTCTTGATAAAACCTGTAGCTTTCCAAAGTTGTTCACTCAAAGCACACAAAGGTGGGCTGGTGTTGGAAGTATCAGCACTCTGTGAAATATGTACAGATTAGCAGTTTGGGGCTGCCCATCTGTTTTGGTGACAGAAAGCAAAGGTCTAAGTATATGTATTTTAAGCCAAGTGTGACCCATGTCAGGTTCTGAAGCAGAAGGATCGTTCATCCATTCCCGGCAGAGGAAGGAGACAAAGCACATTGGGTTTGTCCTGCCATTCCATAGGAGTCTCTCTAAAGACCCAAAATTGCCCCATCCCTGGAGGGGTTCAAGGCCAGGCTGGATGGGGCTTGGAACAACCTGGTCTGGTGGAAGGTGTCCCTGCCCAGGGCAGGGGGGTTGGAACTAGATGGTCTTTAAGTTCCCTTCAAACTCTAACCATTCTATGGTTCTATGAAATGTCAACTGGAAAGCAGAAAGCATTTTCTTACTGGTTTTGCATTTTTAGAAGATAAATTTCCTCACCTCCAGTTTAGGAAAATCCCAGTTGTAATGAGGCTAACCCAGCAGATTCCAGATCAAGTTTGTCCCTGGCATGGTGGCATTGACTTAGTGGCAGTGCAGCAGAGAGGAATCTGGCCCTTTCTCCTTGTGAAAGCGAAAGTGTTAGCCAGTTGTTTCAGAAGCACAGAGTAATATGCATTTGGATTGTAAACAGCTAATCCTCTTTGTACTTGGCTGACTATAACCTGCTTAGTCTTACATGAAATGTATTCGCCATCTTTTTACAAGCCTGATCCAAAGCCTGTTGAAGTCAGTGGAAAGACTCCCTATTTTTATTTTATTTTTTTTTCAGTAGTTTTGGAGCCGACTCTATATGAACAGCTGGTCTAGCACCGAGCCTTCTAGTTGAAAGACAAGAAAAATAAGCAGCACCAAAGCACATTGGATTCAGTATTAAAGGTATAAATGAAAGTAACGTGAAACTTGTAAAACCAGACTGGACAAAACACTCTGAAACATGCTGCAGGGAGCAGTCTAGTGCTAGCAGGGGAATAAGTTAGCAATTTAATGATTTCTTTTCCATAGCTTTTACTTTTCCATGTATTCTGTAATGTAACAGTACTTTTTTTTTTTTTTTCCTTAGGCAAATAGCTGCCAGAGAGCAGCATTGGAATGAGAACATATGTAGTGTTTGCTTTTATCTTGCATTACAAAAGAAGCATGAATACCTTGTGTTATTCCAAGTATAAAATTACAGGTGTCAACTCATTTGGCGCTTTAAGTGCTGTGCCAGAAAAGTAATCCAGTAAAAATAGCTCTGTACTGTCAAAGCTAAGCAGTTAGTAGTGTTATTACAGTTCCTTACTTGCACAGCTCCAGCAGTAAGATGGCACAAAACAAGTGTAAGAGACCAGCAAGAAACTTGCCTGGAATCGCCCAGAGCATAGAAAGACAGGAGGATGGAAACCAAATAAACCTAAGGGCCCAAAGGGAGAAGCTGCCTGCTCTGCTTTACAGTTAGTTCGAACTTTAAAAATGGTGTTACATCAAAAGCTGTTTAACTTCTTAGGGGGCGATTTTTTTTTATTCAAGACATCCTAAAAAGAATTAAAGCAAAGGGCGATCGGTGCTTGGTTCTGGGTAAGTATGTGGTGTTAACCTCTATCCTTAGGTCCCCTATCCTTAGGAACATCCTATTTAAAAAGTAGAAAAATACTGAGCTGGAAAAGGTGAAACAATTTTTTCATCTCTGTGTTACAGGTGAAAGTGCAAAGCAGGGATTAAGGTGGTTTGGCTGGGCTAGATGGTCAGTGGCTGCGTTGCCTGTGGCAGAGAACCCCTAGTTGCTGTCAAGTGCCTTACAAGCAAGCCATGCCTACCGAGCTGAGTAAACCTTGAGGAAGAAGCTTGCTGTGGACCTGAAGTAAGGCAGGAGGTCCAAGAACAGGACATAGCAGAGCTCAGCACAGGGGTTTGGTGAGTGAATTTCTCCTCAAGAGAGCATGAAAAGCCACACACACTTTGTGAGGCTCCCAGAAATCAAGTTAATACTTTTATTTTCCTTTGCACAAAAGCTGGGTCTGAAGAAAAATCTATTTCTTAAATTATTTCCCCCAAGGGGGCAGAAGACTCACTGCATTTAATACTTTTTCCAGGCCTCCAGAGCTGCTTTGAAAGCTGGACAGAGATAGCCTGGTTTGCTAAATTGAGGGCATGCTGTCTCTGTTAGAATGGATGTTAAGAAGCTTATTAAAGTACGTAGCAGCTGACAAGTGAATCTTTAATCCCTGTCGAATCCCTTAAGTTTATGATCAGTGTAAAACAGCAGATGTGAAAAAGAAACTTTTCCTCATCAATACATCTGTGTTTCCAGATGAGAAGTGTTTACTTGAATGGTGATAATCACGACACATTTTACTTCTCGTTTTCAGGAGTACATTTTGGCTGCCTTAAAAAGCACTCCCCAGAAAACCAGCTCTCTTCCCCTGCTGCTTGAAAACCATGGGAGTCACAATCATTGTCCATACTGGTATTTTTTAAGGAAGTGGCACACCCTAGTGTGGCACCAAAGAGCAGGCCAAATCCTGAGGTCAGAAGTGACAAGTGCTTGTAGTGCAGCAAAGCTTGCCTGTCCTGATGGGGACACCAATAAGGGGTTAACACATGTCAGCTTACAGAACAAATTTTAATTTGGTTGCTCTTTTTTTCTTCGCAAACCGCAGGCTCATGCTGAATGTAAACATGCTGCAAGGAGTAAGACGGTTTCAGGTTCCTTTTTCACAAAGTTTCATTCCTATTAACCTGTGAAAAGACTCCAGAACCAGCTATGAAGGATAAATTGGGATGGGTTTTTGATTTATGAAAAAAAAAAAGAACACTGCAGTAGGTCTGTCAGTCAGTAGATCAAAGGATGCATCTAGTGTACCTCGGTATGCTGTAACGTGAGCTATTTGTTCAGTAGTTAGCTCTAGTTAACTAACATGACTATTAATTCTAAAATAAGCACTCTGGCAGTGTTTGCTCGCAGGCAAATACTTGCTCTGCTACAGTTCTTTCTCAGCTCACTGCTTCTGATCCCCTGTGCCAGTGCCGAAGCTGTTAGCCTTTGTAGTCATGAGAGTTAATTACCACTCATTTTGTTCACTTCTCTGCATGGCCAAAAGCTTTTATGTCCTTTCTGTGGTTCGGGAGTGGAAAGACTAGCCTGCATTAAGGGACTGTTTCTTATGCAATATATGATTAATAGTTGCCAAGAAGTGGTCTGCCACATGCGTACTGGCAGGTTGGTGGCTGTGCAGCTGCACTGCTAATTACATAGCTTGGCTGGCTGAGTGCGGTGCGTCTGACAGTGGAGATAGGCTCCGGTGCCCAGCAGGAGATTGAGGTTAGGTAAACTGGGCCACCTGGGAAGTGGTGGCTAGATGTGGCATCTGGGGAGAGATGGGGATGGATCTGCTGGGGATGGAGGCGGGGTAGGTGGAGAGTACAGCTACTAAGCCATGATACAAGGGCAGTGAGTAAGGAGCAGAGGAAGAAGTTAATAGCAGGCTAAAGCAGTATGTGTAGCAACCAGCTGTGCTTAGTGGGGCCCTTTGGTATTGAGCTGGACTCCTTTAGCTTTGGGAGGGGTTGTGGTAGTAGGAGAGGAGCATGTATTATTGTTTAGCTTTCATATCAGTCCAAGAAAACTAGGTTTATCTCCCGGCCCAGAAGCGTTGTCCCCACCGAAGTGGATATTGAAACACAGTGCTTTTTAGAGGTTGTGGCCTGCAGTAGCAGGAAACTCAGCAGAGACCACATGCTTTTAGCATCTCTAATCTCTGGGGTTTTTTACTTGAAGTATGTTTTTCCTTTTCAGCTAAATAAACAGCGAAAAGCCTTTCACTGTGTGCTAACATATTCTCAAGTGCTCTTGTTTCCAAGGGTGACTTTACTGGGGGCAGCGATGCAGCCTCAGAACAGAGCTCTTACGTGTCCTAGTTACAGATTTACTTCCCATGCTGCTGACAGCTTGATTTGTGAAAGAAAAAGAGGACAAAATAGCAAAACAAAACTCAACCCACAGCCCCTGCAAGAGAGAAAAACACAGACTTGCTGTGCTACAGAGGAAGTGTCAAACACGAACATTTCAAAGGAGGAAAGCTTCTAGTCATCACGTACATGATAAAAATCCCTTTACAAGAACGAGTCACATAACTAACTATTTTTAAAGTTTCCTGTTTAATACCTGTGGGATAAGTCTGTGCAGCTAGCTGGAGGCCAATTTTAACCTTGGACCATTGAAATCTATTGACCTGTGGTTTGGTACAGAGCTGGCCATTGTTTTTTTTTCCTGCTTTGAAAGAAGGGATATCTGGGAAACCTCTAGTGTGTGCACACACACACATACCCGCACACCCCNTGATGACGCTGTGCTAGACACAGCTGCCTAGTTTTGCAAAGTAGCCAGATATTGAAAATGTCACTTAATTAAACAGATGTCAGACTTAGAAACTCACCATGATGCTTTTATACTGAATCTGGTAGATACTAAGAGGACCTTAAGTGCATGTGTAATTCCAGATCTGTTTCATTCTGGTTTGAGACTAAGCAGCGGTTGCGGAAAGAGGCGGCTGAATCGGGGCGTTCTGCTGTTGAGCAAACAATTTTATTTCTAAAGCGAAGTTTCATGGCAATGCGCTGCAGGGCTCGTGATTCATAAGGCCGGCCGAGCACTGAAGGGAGCTGTGTCTTGATTTGCAGCTTATAAAACAGGAGTCTGTTAATAAAAGTGTTCTTCAGAATTACAGCCCAGCACATTCTTATAAGTGGAGTTCAGGGCTTTGTCTTGAACAGTAGCCTTCTATGATGACTGCATACTCTGCTTTTATGATAGGTGAGACAACTTCTTCCTGGTCACTACTTACGTCACCATTACATGGAGAAAAAAGAATTGGGATGACTCAGTCTAAAAGAGGTAAAGCAAACAGCAGAGCACTGCCATTGACAAAACAAACTTGCTTTAAGCACATTCTCTAGTTAGTGTGAGCCATCAGGCCTCAAATATGTTTATGCTCTTCCTCCTCTTCCTGTGTTTCCCTGTGTTGACTGGAAGTTGGGGTGCATTAGGAGGACACTCCTGAGAGTAGGCAGGAATGGAGACTGTGGGGAGGGATGGAGCCAAGGTGCTGAGAAAGATGAGCAGAGCCCAGGTTGCAAGAGCTGCTTGAGTCAAGTGGTGCGTCTTAAGGTGGGCTCTGTAAGGACATGGGTAAGCTGTGCATTAGTTCAGCAGTTTCCTTGGTGCCTGTTCCCTCTTAGAAACATAGAAACACAAGGTTGGAAAGAACCTACAAGATCATCTCGTCCAACCATGAGGGTACACTCAATCTCTTCATCTACGTCAACAACAAAGATATTGAACAAGACGGGCCCCAGTACCGACCCCTGTAACGGGACAGCTGCTGGACTTAACTCCATTACACACTACCTGCTGGGCATGACCCTCCAGCCAGTTCTTTATCCAGAGAAGAGTATACCCATCCAGGCCATGGGCAGCCAGTTTCCCCAGGAGAATACTGTGGGATTCTCTTTAGAATACTGTGGGATACTCTTCTGCCTCCTGGAGTTGCCCTATTACTTACTCCTGGTGTAGGCTTTGGTCCTGGCAAGTCCCAAAGCTGGGTGTTTCTCTCCCTGTCATCTCCCCCATCCTCAGTGATGGGAATTTCAGTTTTAAATCCAGAATCATGAGAGGAAAAAATTATTC
Organism: Nycticryphes semicollaris; assembly: GCA_013400055.1. NCBI lineage: Eukaryota > Metazoa > Chordata > Aves > Charadriiformes > Rostratulidae > Nycticryphes > Nycticryphes semicollaris. The sequence continues at coordinate 194,345 of VXBJ01000260.1, forward strand.
CCTGGTTATGAAATAGCATGAGTCAAAAGTACCTTTAAATTGCTGCATGTATTTCTGGCAAGAGGATCTGAAAACTGCAGATCAGAGCCAAGTGCAGCAAATAGTGCCCATCCAGAGAATCAAAACTGAATGGGGCCACCCAAATGGTTAAATTGTAAAACTAAGTAGTACAAACAAGCAGATGTATTTTGGTAAGGCATAAGAGAGACAGAGAGGAAATGATTTTCCAGAAATACTAAACTAGGAGGTGTTGCTTAGTCGGTCACAGTACACAATTTTTCCTAAATTCAGGCAAATACACAGTTCTGGGGATGTACTTCTAGCATATGTTGAGCTTAGGAATCTGCCTTTGCCCATAAAATTCCCATATCAGAACACAGCAGAAATGTGGTGGTTTTTTTCTCTTAGCATGTCTGTATAATGCATGTGTGTTTGTATCTGTATCTGTGTGTGTATCCCATTATTACCAGTGACCATTAGCATCAGGGGTGAAACGGACTGTAAAATTTTCCTGCCATCTGCCCGAGCAGCAGGCTGGTTTCAAAAAGAAGTACTCAGATAGTGATGAAAGCTGCACAGAATGATGAGGATGATGAAGAAATCTGTGTGTGAGGAAAAAAAAAACACCTCACTTTTCAACTGGCAAACTTTTTGAAAATCAGAAATTTCTGCTCTCTGATATGCTGTCTTTCGAGTCCGGGGTTTCAGCTTTCTGTGTTAGAACAGCACGTAGGTTGAGGAAAACAAAGTTAATGGTATGACAAAATGTTCTGATATGTTGTTTTAATTCAAGAGATGATTTCTTACCCCTCCATGGAAGAGAGCTGCTTGTCAGCATGGGCTGAGGCTACAGCAAGCCCAGTTTCAGTGGCAGCAGCTGTGTTGCTGGTTTTGCTTTTCCACGAGAACCACGGGGGCAACGGCAACATTAGGGTGTCAGATTTGTAGCTGAAGGAATACGAATTTGATTACAATATTGGTTATGCTGTTAGTTAAGTTCAGCCCATTGCATTTATATTGAGCAACACTCAGAGCCTGCTGGAGCTTGTGAGACTTCTGCCATCAGTTACCCTGGGGGGTAAGATTTTGCTCATTGTTTAAATTAGCTGTATCTTCACAGGAGCATATGGGAGCAAATGCAAAGGTTTTGAATTGAAGGAGCCAGCAAGCAGCTTTATGCATGTACTTTGTTACACAGGTAAAAGCTGAGACAGCAAAACCCATCTGCCAGAGCTTCATCACATCACTGGGTCCAGTTCCGTTAGAGTTGGAGCATTCTTTTCTACTTTATTTATGGCCCTGGCTGCCTGAATGAGTGCATCTGGAGCTCAGATGCCTTATGCCCTTATTGTAAATTAGTTAACTTGAAGAACTGCACACACTGTCAGATCTTTGCTGTGGAAATGCCAGGCTCTGTAGTCGAGGTGCTTTTGTGTGTGCGTATGTGGTTTTTTTACGCGAAAGGGCTGTTGAACTTTATGCATAAACATTGTTCTCCTTCTCTTTTTTCCCCCCTCCCTCTTTTGTTACAGGCTGTGGACTAGCATTGAATATTCAGGGAAAGCTTCCCAGAGAGATTAGGGACATGGACAGATTTTAAACAGGGCCTTAATGCATGGACACGAAAGGACAAACGTTCTCATGGGAATACTAATGCGAATTGCCCTGCTTTGGGGTCAAAATGCATTAAACAGCTGCTTGCGTGCTAAAGATGCTTTTAAAATCAATACAGACCGGAAATTATAAAATTTATAAATAGAGATCTTGCTATTTCCTTTGCTGAAGAGAGTAAAAGTACTTCACTGACCATCTGTGTTATAAAGCATACAACACTGTCAAGTGCCAGTGCTAGAGAGGCGCGCATCTATGAACCCCTTTCTGTGGGGCTCAGAATCCCAGATCCTGCTGGAACTTACTTCAGATAGGAGATGGACGTGTCCTTCCCTATGGGAAGCTATGGGAACTAAGATTTATCAGCGGGGAGAATGATGTGCTTTGACATGAATAAGCTGCTGTTACCATCAGTTACTCTGATAGACCACTGTGGAAGAGAGCCCGTTGCTTTTTTAAATAAATTGGCATTAAAAGAAATCCAGTGAAACCATTGCACAAAGAGGCAGTAACAGTGCTTATATTTGGGCCAGCTGTGCAGTGACTAAACTCAAGTGGAGTCCAGGTGTAAAAAGTGACAAAGTAGATGGGTCAGCGTCTGAAACTGCATGGCATAAAAGCAACACAGCAATATCAAAGCAGCGGTGCGGCTTTAATCACCACACAGTTGGGATTTATCATTATAAAATTAACAAACTTATTAAAGCAAGTCCTGACAGATTTAAAAAGAAAGGTCACAGAAAAATATTTCAAGTACATTGTGTTTACGAAATAAATACATTACCCTACTAACTGTTGCTGTATGTTTGCCTTATGGGTTCTTCAGCATGACTCCGTATCACTGCTGAGCTGCAATCTCCAAAATGGAAACAAGTGTCATTTACAGTACAGAAGAACAGCACTGTCCCTATGATAATTAGATCATTTAAGTTCCCTTTGTGGACCATATTTCATTGCCTGTGCACTTCATGTCACCTATTGCCACCATCTCACATAACGGTAATCCCTAAAATACTGCCACTAAACTGGGGCCCACTGGTTTAGATGGTGCACGATTACAGCTGCTGCAAGCATTTTGCAGCTTAAAACTCCACATTTCTTAATTCTATCTTAGTTTGGGACAGATGAATGAGTCTTCAGTGAGGAGCCCTGCAGCCTGCAACTTTTCATTGCTGCTTGCCTTCTGCATCCTCCCTGTAGTGGCACGGAATCTAGATGGAGATCCATAACTACTGGTGTTCCCCAGGAGTCAGTACTGGGTCCAGTTCTCCTGAGTATTTTCATCAATGACCTGGATGAAGAGATGGCAGGTACCCTCAGAAGTTTGCTGATGATACAAAACTGGGAGGGGTATC
>VXBJ01000260.1:205628-289855 GCA_013400055.1 Nycticryphes semicollaris
CCCCCCTTTTCTTTTTTGCTTTCCAGAAAAGAGAAGGAAATTCCCATCCAACACACAACTGGCAGGTCAGCCAACCATGTTCCGAGCAGGTGCTGTGGGCTTTATTACCCTTTGATGTTCTTTCTGCTCCAAAGAAACCCAGACCCAAAGAGCTCCTGGAAGAGCTCCATGTGTCTGATTCTGCAATTGAGTGTGAAAAACGGAACCTCCCAAATAATCTTGTCTTTCTGGAAGTGAAGTTCGGGCTCTAACAAAGATTAGTAAGAGAAACATGCAGCGCTAGTCATCCTCATTTGGGTAACAGGCAAGTTTCTGCCTGTACTCACTCCTAGTATTCATTATGTGCATGCCTTAGTGACTTCCTAACCAGCAATCCCAGCTGAACAGTAAATGAAGTATTGCCTTCTGCTTTAATAATTTCCTGTTCTTTTAGCACTGTTTATATATGGTCAACAGCACACTGATACATTAACTGGGTGCCCAGTGCTTGGCTATTTTCTTATCCATCATTTTAGTTGTCTGCCCAGATTGATGATTTTGAGATTATTTTTGCTGTTGAAGCACAGTGGGTTTGAATGCTTTTGGTTGCTTGCTTGCTTGGTTTTTTTGGCTCCTTTAAAAGTTTTCCAGTAAAGATGAGGAGCTATGTGTACTGAATTTAAGCCTGCTCAGAATAGCTTGCTTGCATTTTTTCTGTTGATTTTTCACAGATCCTGTAAAAAACACAAATCCAGAGAGCACTACTGCTGGGTACAGGGTGCTTTAGTTATACCTCATGTTAAACATGACAGAGATCATTCAGCGTTTTGCTAAACTGAAGCATTGCCAAGTCCTGTGGAATGGGAAATGCTTTGGGAGTAAAAGCAGTGCCTTTCTCAAGAAACGCTTAATCCTAAACAGATCATTCAGATGAAGCGTAAAAAAAAAAAAAAAAAGTCTGTACTACAGCTAATGAAAAGATTTTGTTCGACCTCAGTGGGCTCTCAAACAGGCTTCATAATATGCTTGCCCTTGCTAACGGCACTCATTAAGCTGTGTGGCCTTTCCTAGGCTAGGAATTAGACTTCCTAGTCCGCTGCTCATACAGAAAGACTCGGACTACTCAAGAAGATCATGTAGGAGCCGCTGCATTTAGAAGGGGCTGCATTTGAACAGAAGGTACCTCCCAACTTCAAGCTCAGCCGTTCAGCTCCAGGCAAAACAAGCATCCTTACCATGCTGCTGAGCCGGTGCCTTCCGAGGGTACCAGTCTGCCTCACACACCGCCTTCCTGCAGTGGGGAACTGCAAAAGAGCCCCCCACTAACAAGCAGCAAGAGGCCATCTCACGTCCCAGCTCACACATGCGTGTGCATGTTGTCACGCTGGTGAGCACAGATAGTAAGTCATCCAAGTTTATATACCTCAGGTGGGAAATATATAGCTTTTTTTTTTTTTTCTCCGAGGCTCCATTCCCAGCTTATTCCAAATTTTATCCCCAGACTTAACACACCTTGTAATGGAGACCTTAGAGCAGCCTTCCAGTACCTGAAGGGGGCTACAGGAGAGATGGGGAGGGACTCCTTGTCAGGGAGTGGAGCCATAGGACAAAGGGTAATAGTTTTAAACTGACAGAGGGGAGATTTAGATGAGATACCAGAAAGAACTTTGCTGTGAGGGTGGTGAGACACTGGCCCAGAGAAGCTGTGGCTGCCCCATCCCTGGAGGGGTTCAAGGCCAGGCTGCATGGTGCTTGGAGCAACCTGGTGTGGTGGGAGGTGTCCCTGCCCAGGGCAGGGGGGGTTGAAACTCCCTGATGAGGAAAGGCTGAGGGAGCTGGGACTCTTGAGCCTGGAGAAGAGAAGGCTGAGGGGAGACCTTAGAAATGCTTATAAATATCTGAAGGGTGGGTTGAAGGAGGATGGAGCCAGACTCTTCTCAGTGGTTCCCAGTGACAGGATGAGGGGGAAACGGGCCCAAGCTGGAGCACAGGAAGTTCCATTTGAATATGAAGAGAAACTTGTTTGTGGTGAGGGTGTCAGAGCCCTGGCAGAGGCTGCCCAGGGAGGGTGTGGAGTCCCCTTCTCTGGAGACCTTCAAGCCTACCTGGATGCAGTCCTGAGTCATGTGCTCTGGGCAATCCTGCTTTAGGAGGGAAGTTGGATGGGATGAGCTCTAGAAGTCCCTTCCAACTCTGACAATTCCCTGATTCCGTGATCTTTAAGGTCTCTTCCAACGCTAGCCATTCTATGCTTCATCCTTACATTGCCTGCTTTGAAGTCTATGGACCTGAATTGGGCCAGCTCCTAGCACCTGCAGCTGTCTCTGGGCCCGACTTCAACTGGTATACTTTACCTAGGGGAAATTTTGTAAGACGTACGACTGTTGACTTCCAAGGCCAGTTCATAAGGACCAGGACTCATAAAGAAGCAAGCAGAGGCACAGAACAGGGGCAGAGTCACTTAATTACCGAGGATGAGAGTAAAATTTAGGGATCTGGCTTTCCACCTGCACCAGAGCATGATGTACTCTCTTTGTTTTGTTTTGTCTTTTGCTCTTTCTCCACCTTACTTCTTCAGTGTTAGAATTAAAATAGCCAAGGAAATTTATGCTGCAAATTCCTTTTCTTTTCTTCTTTTTTTTTTTTTCTAAAAGAAAACCTTTCTCTAAAGGTGCCACATGCTACAGTTTTCTCTCTCAGGGCATGGGACAGGGAGAAAAAAGCTCCATTAATGACCCTTTTGCTATGTAACCTTTCCTTAAAATGCCAGCGACTGAGCTTCCCCAGAGAGAACAACAAATACTGAAAGGAGAATGTGAAGGGCATTATGAAAGAAGGAAGCAAGGAAAGGGATCTGCTCAGACAAGTTTCTCAGGGAAGGTGACGTAATACGCACTGTAGAAAATCCAAGCGGTTGACAGAACTTACTCTCTTTCGAAGTAGCTGTGCCTGCCAGCAGGCTGGGAGAAGACAAAACGTACAGCCGGGAATGCAGCTGAGCAGATTGTTTTGTCCAAGAGCAATACAGGAGGTGTAAAACTTGTTTTCAAAAGGTGTCACTGAAGTTTAATTGAAAAGCCTCCTTTTAATTAAGGCTGAGTGACCAATGGGTGAAAGTCTCCTTTCTGTTGGGGCTGTTCATGACTGTACCATTAACTCCAGCGCACTGGGAGTACTCCAGGAGGCTGCTGTTGGGATGCAATGGTGTGTTACAAGCACACAGTCCAGCTCTTAGAGCTCAGGGCATGTTTAACAAGCTTTTTAACAGCTGTCTTGAAGGTTCCCCTGGCTTTGTGCGGCCTGACTTCCACATATCTCAGCCTGGTTTCCTACGGAAATGACTCTTCTTGGCATGTGTGTCCGCATCAGTGTACGTACAGTTTGGGAACCTCCTTCCCTGCTATAACAGACCTGACAGAGAGGCACGGGGTCTTTGAGATATTGAAGATGGCCAAATGCTGTGGAAGCAGGTGGCTTGATACTGAAGAGGGTCTGGAACTTCTCTGCGGGCAGCCACGCTCTCAGTCACCCTTGGAGACTTCAGGAGGCACAAATCCTCACCGAGCTTGCTGATTTAAAGGTCTTGGCTGCAGCCTGAAACGTTTAATCTTTAAAACCACTACCACTTTGTTGCTCCTAGTACATGTGCAGAGCAAAATGCTGCACACGCAGAGACTGGTAAATGCAAAATGCCGTTAGAAGAATTAATGAATTCTTTTCAGGTAGGCCGGTTTATAAAAACTGGATAAACTGGTAAACAAAAAGTCCCAGCGCATGGTCTATTGTGGATTTATTCATTATTAACAACTGAGTAAGAGCCGTACAGGCAGCATGTCTATTATGAAAACTACATTTAGTTGTCGAACTGAAAATACACAGACTGTTGCCTCCTTGTTATAAATAAGGCTAGCGCTGTTCAGCCAGCCAGTAGGCATGGCCTGACGCAAAAGAACGTGTGGTCATTTTCATAGAATAATAGAATCATCTGGGCTGGAAGGGACCTCCAAAGGTCATCTAGTCCCACCTCCCCACAGTCAGCNTCTGGACCCGCTCCATCAGGTCCATGTCCTTCCTATCTTGAGGGCTCCAGACCTGCTCACAGCACTCCAGGTGAGGTCTCACCAGAGCAGAGCAAAGTGGCAGAATCACCTCTCTGGATCTGCTGGCAACACTTCTTTTGATGCAGCCCAGGATGTGCCTGGCCTTCTGGGCTGCAAGTGAACCCTGCCTGCTCATGTCCAGCTTCTCACCCATCACCTCATGTCCCTTTCCTCAGGGCTGCTTTCTAACACCTCATCCCCTGCTCTGTCTTGAGAGTGAGGATTGTTCCAGCCCAGGTGCAGAACCCTGCACTTGGTCTTGTTGAACCTCATGAGGTTCACCTGGGCCCACCTCTCCAGTCTCCAGCCTGTCCAGGTCCCTCTGGATGACATCCCATCACTCAAGTGTATTGACAGCACCACACAGCTTGGTGTCATCTGCAAACTTTTTTATAGAGCTTTTGTGAATTAAGACTGGACAGAACTGCAGGAGGTGCCAAATGTTTTTAATGGGACTGCTCTCGCGTCAAAATGTCTCATGTTGTCTTCTCACTCTACTGTAAGTTGGTTACAAGGAAAACACAAGCAGTAGGGCTGACTACTAGGTGGTGTCTTGGTGTGGGAGGTTGAGGGACCTGTGGAATCCTTAGGAATGCCTGAATATTCTTCCTCTGCCTCTGCTACATACCCACTGCTTTGCATTTTCTCTTTTGTTCCAGGTGGAGTCTGGATAAGAGCTGTCGGGAAAGGATTTTCGCTGGATTGAGGCGACCAAGTGATAGCAATCTTGAACACCCATTTGAGAGGAGTGGCACCAAAAAGCCAGTTGTTATGCCAAGTGCTTTACAGGAAAAATAACACTCCCTCCTTCCTCAGCTGCCTAAAAATCAGGTGTTCCATACTGAGCTTCAATCTGAAGACGGTAAGTCCGGCCTCAGAAGCCCGCATCCGTTGCATGATTTAGTTTAAAACAATTACAGTTAGCCTATCATACAACTGTTTTAAACCAAGCCAGGGAAAAAAAAAAAATCACTAAGAGCACAGTGCTGTGTACCTGACACTCATCTTGCCGGATCTCTCCCTCTTGTACCAAAACGACAATAGGTGAGGTCTTGTCAGTACACCCTAGCACGTGCCACTGCTGGGCTGCATTTTGGGAACTCCCTCAGTTACAGCAGCGCTGAGGCGGGAAAACTGCAGTGGGTCACTGGAAAAGGCCTGCCCGCTGCCAAAACACCAGTCTTGCTTCCCAGCCGTGAACAAAAACTCAAGGTTTTTTTGTGCAACTTCAGTTTCCTTCCTAAACCGCAAAGTGCAAAATACATCTTCTAGGCTGGACAGTAACTTAAGAAAATAAAGTTGCAGTCTAGTCTACCTGTTTTTTTACTGGGGTAGACCAACAAGATCAGAAAGCCACATTACTGATCGAAGTGACAACTCTAACGACACAGTATCCCTCAAGGTTTCTGTACCCCTAAGGAGACAGGAGCCTTTCAAAAACCTCATCTTGGGTTTTCCTTGCAATTTGCAAGGGAATTTCTGTTTGAGAAATGTATTTTTAAAATTCTTAAAATTTAAATTTAAATCCTTAAAATTCTGTTTAAGAAATTGCAAGGCAATATCTGTTTAAGAGAAAGTTTCCCCCAGCTGAAACCTTGGTGGCTGGAGAGATGGGAGAGGGAGGGCAGTGTAACTGTCTGCTCTCCTTTTGCATAGAGATGAAAACCAGTTGGTCCGGTCGGCCTTTAGGCCAGCATTTGATAAAACTTTGTTCCGTGGCTGTTCCCACTAAATCCTTTCTGGTGTCATACTCGCATACGCAGCCCTTTCCCACTCCCACATAACCCTCTTGCTTCTTTATGAAAGACGATTTGTGGCTTGAAAAGCTCCTACCAGAAGCAAAGCTATTTAAATGTCCTGTGATTGATTTCCTAACGTTTATTCTTTCAGCGTCTGAGCACAGCTACTAAAAGTCAGGGAATGGTGGCTGTTTGCCTTTCTCCCTCTCCCCACCCCTAAACCAGGGGACGTTTTTAGCAGTTTAACATCCAGTTGGAGAAGAAATGGGAAACAACACGATGGGGCTGCTGCTTTAAGTGCTGCAAACAGCCCAACCCTCCATATTAAAAATCAGTCTCTTTGTTTTGTTTTGTTTTTTGGTTTAAAGTGTGAACAGTCCATCAAAAAGCTACATGAAATTCATTTTCGGGGTGATGGAATGTACGCCTGCTTGATTTGCTTCCTATTAGCTTATTAACACTTACTGCGTCTGTAACTGCTGCATATTGAAGGAAGGACTTAACTTTCTACCAGAACCCTGGGACTAGTTAAAACATCACCATTAACGTTTAATGAGAAAGTTGTTACTCTCACCGGTAAACTGGCTTAGACTCTTAGTCCCATAAAGCACAAATGGCATGTACCGAATCATAGTTAACAAGCGGATTTGGGGAAAAACACAGTCAGAGGGGTGACCTTGTTGCCTAGGTTAAAAATGATGGCTTTCTTCTTACTTTCCCCACCAGTGCTGGATATTATGTATACTAACTAATATTCACCTCTCAGCCAGGCATCCAGACCTTGTAGGGCCAGTTCTTTCTCCCTGTAAGACCTTTGCATCATCAAATGGCCCAGACAAAATATCCCCAGGGAAAATCCTATGCTTATGGGAACTGCTGGGCTAGGCTCTGCCACCTTGGGTGGGGGAGAATGGCCTTATTACAAAAGGAATGGCCAACACGAATGGAGAAGAACAAATAAGACACTTGAGGGGGTGTCTAATGGATCCGAATAGTGAGGGCAGGAAGAGGGGAAGCTTTCCTTCTCTTCTGTGTCGGCCTTGGGCAGGGAAGCAGATCTGGTACATTTTAGCTCTGTGTATCTATCAGTCAGTCCTGCTACCAAACTGTACACGCACGCCATCAACTAGCCAATTCTACCTTCCCTGGCACCAAGTTATACCTCATGTCAAGTGATGGGATTTACATAGCAGAAGTGTCACAGGAGGAGAGTAATGTTTGCATACTATGGGTGCTCATTATTATGGTTATAAAGGTTATTAAAGATACCCACGGCAGGCCGCTTCACAATGCTTTTACAGAGAGAATGGTAAGAGCAGCGAATAGTGCATTTTATTCCAAATGTTTCATTTAACAAAGATTAAATATATATCTGAACTCTGCCACTTTGAGGTACATTCCTGATCTGGTTTTGCTCTTGCTTATAGCAGTGTAAATCAAGAGTTACTCTACTGAACTCAGCAAAGTCACTATCTTACATTAAACCCAAAAGAGAGTGAACCTTGCTTTTTGCCTCTACAGCAAATCCCATTCAGTTCAGTACAAATACAGCAATATATTTAAAGGCGATGCAAGAACAGAGACAACTGGTAAATCTGTGTCCTATGTTCAGTACAGAGTTCTTCAGCTGAATTTCCATCCGAGTACTCTTGAACACTACAGTACTAAATCCCCCTTTTCCTACAGTGTAATCTAGTTTCTTTTCCCCAGAAAGAATTATATTTTCCTTTTTGTAAACAGAGGCCACATGAAGCACATGGTTGTCTTCTGACCAAAAACCTCAAAGGCTGTAGCTTATATATATTACAAAAAAACCCAAAATCAACCACCCACAAACTTCTGTTTTAAAGAAAAATGCAGGTTTTGAGTCTATCAGCTTTTTTTTATTCCATACCAGTTTTCTGCATAGTGGAAAATATGAACCCTTAGGACGGTAACAGCTATCATAAGTCGTTGAAAAACAAATTATCTAGGAAAGTAATTTTTTCCATTATGAACGTGGGTTGTCATATATTAGTGAAATGAATTAGTCACATAGCACACCCTTCACAACCTCAAAAGAATTAGATTATGGCCTGTACATTCCCATGCGTAACAGGAGCAGCTCTCCTCTGTGTACATACACCGCTATCACTCCACAGCTTCTGATTAGGTTTTATTCATACACAATCGTAAATCACTCACAAATCAGTCCAAAGCCTAAAACTAACCAAACAAGTTCATATTTACGGCATGAGCTATTCTATTTGCGCGACTTCCCAGGGTGAAACATTTCTTGTTGTGAAGTGGGAAGATTCCAGGAATGTGGTGTTAATGGGAAAAGGTGACAGCTTGACATTTAGGAGGTATATGCGTGGGGAAGGGAGGAAAAGCAACAGGGAAAGAAAGGCATTTTTGCTTTTGAGCCACTCAGTAGAAGAAAGTAAACGGAGCAGTAGCTCCCCAATTCATCCTTCGATTGAGCACTCTGCTTCCTGGGACTGGTTGGAGTAGAGAAGGCTTGAGAAAGGGTCCTCTAAATCCTGGAAGGGAGAGTGTGAAGAAGGAGCCAGGCTACTTCCAGTGGTGACCAGAGGCACTGGGCCCAAACTGAACCACGGCGGGTTCCATCTGAACACCAGGAAACGCTTTTTCATTGTGAGAGTGACTAAGTGCTGGCCAGGTCACCCAGGGAGGTTTTGGAGTCTCTATCCTTGGAGATCATAGAATCATTCAGGCTGGAAAAGACCCTTGGGATCATTGAGTCCAACCATCAGCCCCACTCTATAAAGTTCTCCCCTACACCAGATCCCCCAACACCACATCTCAACCACTCTGAAACACATCCAGGGATGGGGACTCCACCCCCTCCCTGGCCAGCCTATTCCAGGGGCTGACCACTCTTTCTGGGGATACTCAAAAGGACATTGTCTTGGGCACCTGGCTGTAGACAACCCCTTTGAGCAGGAGGACTGGACAAAATGGCCTCCAGAAGGTCCCTTTTGTCCTCCATCCTTCTGCAATACTGCTGTGCTGCTTTGGTCTCTTGTCAAGGAGAAAGTGAGGCACTTCATTTTCTTGGTGGCTCCCTCCAATTAGGATCAGCAAATTTTAGAAATGCAAAGGGTGCTTCATCGGCCAGGAGCCCTGGAAGGAACCCCAGCAAGCATGTAGGGTTTGCAGTGGGAAGGAATTAAATGCTTGTGGGGTTAGGATGGGCAACCTCACGCCTGGCAAATTAATAGAAACAAAGCAGGAGTACAAGAATTACTTATTACTTCCACTTCAGTCACTCTGCGTAGCATTCCTGTCCTTTTTGAGTCAGGGAGGGAGAGCTGTGACATAAGTGATAAACATACTTCAAGATCACCCAATGACTACAGCTTTGTGCCAGCGGCGGGAGGGATGCAGAGAACTGCTGTGAAAGGACTTGTCAGGTGCAAAAGCAAAGCAGAGAAACCTGGATGCCCAAGTTTTATGACGTTTAATTTCAGTGCAGACTGCCGAAACCTTGATGGTTTCTGGGGTTACAATCATGTTTTTCTGGCTGATTTACCACGTTGCTACCCCTGCAGAGGATGAAGCTCATCAAAGGGCGCATAGGGCCACAGTACCAGTGGCCAGTGCTGTGAGCTGCGTCAATTACCTCTGGCAATAGACAAGAATCCTAGACTTTGGGGACTGCACTATGATCCCACTGGAGGAAACACGGGAAGAAGAGGCACACGCCTGCCCCATCCCCTGTGATTAGCTTTTCTTCTTGAATGCCAGCTTTCCTCCATGCTAAGAAATAACTGTGCTGGACTTACTGCTGTGGTGGGCAGTAGAAAAAGTTAGTTAGAACTCAAGTTGAGTGCCAGGCTCAACCCTACCTTTTCTCAGCACATTACCTTACTTGAATGGCTTCCCATCAGCACAGCAAGACCGGGGAGGGAGCAATTTGTTTTTAATTCCTTAAGTGCCTTGAGCAAAAGGGCAGGATAGAGGAGGCCGAAACTTTCAGAAACAGGGACTCCGTAAGCACTGAGTTCAGCAGCAGTTTTGCAGACTGTACCTGGCCCATGAGGGCAACCCAGACACGCCGGATACAAAAGTGCAATTGCAGCTTTGATGTAGAAGTAGCAAGTTTCTGCCTGTCATACTGAAAATACACCACCTTGCTAACTTACAAAGGTGCCTTTTTTTTTCCTCACACTCTGCAGCAGACAACCGTGCTATCAAATAATGCCTTCATCTCTTGGCGGTGCTGTTGGAAGTGGAAAAAGAGCTCTTTTTACAACTTAACTCTGTTCTGCCTCCACTTCCAATAAATACAAGGGTCTGCAGCTGGAAAACTCTGTGCTAAAGTGCCGGGGTTTCTCTAAGGGAGACCTCAGAGAAGCACTGCTAGGGTTAACATCTTGTGTTGCCCAGGCACGGACAAGTGTATTGCAGAAGGCACTACGCAAATAGTGTTCACAGAGTTTATAATTTCCTGTTGGAACAGCAAAGAAAAGAAGGTCATTGATTTAAACCAGAGAATACAAATGATTTCCTGCCCACAAAGCTGCCAAATGCTTGGAGTTATTGATTCCTCCCCCCCCCACTACTGCTAACCAAACACTCCTAGTCCTGTCATGGGCATCATCAGCTTATTGACTAAGTAAACATAACCCATAAAGCTGAACATTTTAAAAATAATAAAAAAATTACAGTGGCTATAGATAAAAAACCCCAAAAAATCTGCATTAAAAAAATAAATAAATGAAAAGGAGAGGAAAAACACTTTCTGAAGTTAATTAACTTTTATATAGATTCAAGTTTCTGGAATTTAGGTATGTATCAAAAAGAAAAGAGAAAGAAATTAATTGCAGGAAGACTGGGGGAAGGGAGGGTGGGAAGCCCTTTCCTAAAGAAACCAAAAAGGGGAGGGTGCAGGGTAGTGGGTACTTCAAATTTTAAGACCGCCAGGAAAAGGAAAAAAAAAAAATTAAAAATATTGCAAAACTGAGATTGAAAGGGTACGAAGGTGTGGCAGTGTGGTAAAGGCCCGGAGTCCCTTCCAACCGAGACGATTCTACAGTGCTACAATTTACTTATTAGCAGCAGGAGGTCTGTGCTGTTGTCTGAGGTTTGTTTTTTTTTTTGAAGCCAGAGCTGAGCACAGCTGATGCCTGCCCTTGGAACATGTCAGTCTGAAGATAGCACGTACGGTATTAATAAATGTAGAACAATACTTGCTGTCAAGTTGGTTACAAGGCAGTAGTTCACTGAAGGGGGCCCGACAATGTCAAAAAGCATTAGAGCAGAGCCAGCGAACGTTTTATAGGCTACAGCTGAACCCAAAAGATGAATTGATGCCCTGGATCTGACTTTAAGGCATCTGTCTGCTCTGGAGAGCGTGCGTTTGTCTGAAGGAGCAGGGAAACAAGTTGCTTTTCTCTCCTCCTCCAACCATCTGCCTGCATGCGGAAGGCAAGGAGCAAGACGGGAGAGAACAAATCGCAGCCTGTTGTAAGTAGACGGGGGTGCCTCTCAAACAAAATAATCTCAAAAAAGCAGGAGCGCAAGGCTCAGGAAGGGCACCTGGAGGCAACTCCGAAGAGCCGGGAGACAGCTCTTCAGGCTGGGACACCACAGACAAGGCTGGCTGTCCCCTGGTCCCGGCCTTTGCAGGTGCGGCTGCTGGCTTCCCTGGCCAAGAGTCCTTTGGTGTGAGAGCAGAGCCAGTCAGAAAGAGACACTGGGAGAGAAGTAAACAAGCAGATTACAAAGTGATGAAAAACGAGGGTATCAGCCTGCTACAGTGACTGAGAAGAAGGTGTGACCATTTCCCTCCACCCCCTCACCCTCATGCCTCTTGACTGAAGAATACTATTAAGGCAGGTAGTCATGGATTATTAATGGCCTCTTAACAGCTGCTTTAATTTTCTAATAAGTGCCAACTGCGGCTGCTGTAATTATTCTGCTGGTCCTACAGCACGCCCTGTGCCAGGCATTTTTCTGGAGCACGGCGTGGTGCTGCCTCTTCACACGCCATGTGCCACACGCGGGCGGTCTCATACCAACGTGAAATCACGTCTTAGGCTGTTGGAGCAGTTTGCGGCCGTTAAACGTCACTACCTTCCGGTCAAGTAGGAACCAGGAAGCATTTAGTCACTTATTTTCGCACGTGTGAATTGAGACACCCAAAGTTTATGGTTCTAGCCACAGCGATACAGTGAGTCATTCCCTGAGCTCTGCGTGAAGCAGTGCTCTCCCTGGGAGCACTGCTCTGCGACTGCTGGCATCGGATGAACTGCAAAAGCCACAGATAAATGGGAAGTAAGACTGAGTAGAGGCTTTTTCTATCTCAGCAGAAGCCCCTGGGAGTAATGCTGTATAAAAGCGACGGCACCTCTTCATCGCTCTTCCTAACTCCCACAAGGAGAGGGCTGAGGAGCATGCAGTGAGAAAACAAAACGAAATCAAACAGAAAAACATGTGTGTTGTGGTCGAGGGCAAAGTCTTTCCTCTGCAGCCTTCTATTAAAGAAGTCTGTGGGGCATGGATCCCCACCAGCATCACTAGCAGCAGCGACTCCCCACTCACTGGTCCTGTTTCGAGATCTAGTGGATCAAAGCACACTGATGCATCTCATGCATCCCACTCTTGTCAAATTTCCTTGCATTTAGTGCTTGGTGACCCAGCATTTGATCAACAAACCCCACAAGTGAATATTTGAAGATTATGGCAGCAATAAGTTTATGAGGAAATAGCATATGCTGTTAGCAGCCTTCTTTGAAAGCCATTAGTGAGCGTGTCTTGAAAATACCGTAAAGCAGCCCAGTTTTCAAAGATTCCAGCACTTCTAGGAAACAGTGACCCTGCAAAAGTATCGCTTGATGAGCACACACAAAGCCCCTGGCGTTTTGAAAAGCCTCAACCCATCAACAGTACGCAAAAAGCGTAGCTTGTGCTTCTGTCCGGCTCTTGGACCGTCACACCTCCTTGTTGGGCAAAGGTCTGTGCTGTAGATCCATGGGACAAGCTTGTCCCCAGATCCCTAAAGGTAGGTTCAGCCCTGGAGCTGTGCTGAACCTATTTATGTATGCTTTAGACTAAGAGAGCGGATGGTCTGTGCCCAGGTCTTTGGAGGTCAAGTACCTCACCTGGCACAGGCTTTCTGGGAAGTTATCCTGTGTTTTTCTGCCACAGCTCTGCAAAATGGAAAGAAAAAATCCCTGCCTACAGAGCTATGGAACAACTCCATAGAGGCACCGTTTAAAGCATTAAACAGAGAGAGATTTATTATCTTTTTTTAACCTCAAATCTTTTCCCACAGATGTTCAGAGGAGGAAAATAGGGATTGCAGTCAGCTGTTCTCTGAAATTCCTCTTGACCTGACTCATTTTTGGAAGACCAGCTGATTCACGTCCAACTGTCTTGTGAGCATCCAGCTTATCTTTTCCTTTTTCCAAGGGGAGATGGATAAATCAGTAGCTGCTCCTCAGCTCAAGGTGAAGGGTCAACTCCAGATGCTTGGCAGGTTCCACCACTTCACCTTTTTGCTCTCTCCATGCCTGTCTCACACAGCTCTGTGCCCACGTTAACAAGCTGGATGTGCCTGAGTGGAAACTTTCAAGTATTATGGGAGTTGCTTTTCTTTCTTTGCTTTTTTAAATGGCTCCCATCATAACTTCATTCCCCCCGCCCACCCCTTTTTGTCTTTCTGAGAACAGAACGTTTCTAGGTCAGAATCCCCATTGGTCTTGTGCTGTTTTTGGTGTTCAGCGCTTATTAAAAAAGTCATGAGTCTTTGAGGTTATTTTTTTTCCCCCAGATCTTAATTTGTGTTAACAGATTTAGCTGATACTGAACCAGTTCTGCTCATATGGGCAAGGACCAACTTCTGGAAACAATCCAGGTGTCCAAGATGTTCAAAAGTAATTAGTTTTCCTCAAAGCCTTAGGCCATAAGTGTTGATCAGATGTATTTCAAAGGGACTCAACTTTCAGAAGAAGGGTAGGGTCAGCATTTTCTGAAGGAGGGGGGAGGGTGAAATAAACTTACTACATCTGAGAATCTGGTGGGGGAGGGGGGAGCGGGGGAAATTTAGGGTAGCATTTCATTTATTTCTGGTTTTCAGTAGGACATATAACATCAGAATAACAGCAAGGTGTTTGTGAAACCCCAAAAGTATGTACCGCTATAATGGTACAAAATAAAAGGCACTGTAGCAGCAAGATGCTTGGCCTTGGGGGCTGCAAACCAGCCCATCTCCGCTGATATTTACAAAGGCTTTATAAATCAGGCTCCATGCTGATGACAGCAGAGCAGATCACATCTTTTCACCCCTCATTTCCGGAAGCAGACACGTTACAAGGGAACAAGCATCATATGTTTTACACTACCTTCCTGCCTTAAACATTTTTTCCCTGTGACTGCCTCCCCTGGCATTCAGTTCCTTTAGGTCACTGCCTGCTGAGTGCTTCTTTTAATGCACGCACGTGGATTGTATTATTGAATTTAGTACGACCACAGCCAGGCATAAGCCTTGTCAGGATTGGAGTGAGAGACTTGTAACCTTCCAGGAAGGTACTAACTTTTGACACAGCCACATACAGTTCATAACCCAGCGCCAGCCACAGTACTTCTACAGACTTTGGTGACATTTTCTTTTCTCTTAACAAGGTGAAAAAAAGTGACCTCTTAGCCAAGAAGGTTATTACAGACCCCTTGTGTTTCTTAACCTTTTTTTTTCCCTATCTCAGGATTTCATAAACTGACAAAGCTAGATAGGTTGTTGGTATTGGCTTGGAGAACTTGTCAGTGTCTTTGGCACAATTAATGTACTGGATGCAGATAAATGCCCACGGAATGGCAGGAGAGCTAAGTAGCTCCCACTGTGCAGAAAGCATCGCAAGCTCTGATCTTTCCATGAAACATGGCTTGGTACTCTTCCCCAAACTCTTAGAATCATCGAATCATAGAGTGGTTAGAGTTGGAAGGGACCCGAAAGATCATCCAGTTCCAACCCCCCTGCCCTGGGCAGGGACACCTCCCACCAGACAAAGTTGCTCCAAGCCCCATCCAGCCTGGTCTTGAACCCCTCCAGGGATGGGGCAGCCACAGCTTCTCGGGCAGCCTGGGCCAGGGTCTCACTACACTCACAGTACTGAAGTTCTTCCAAGTATCTAATCTAAATCTCCCCTCTTTCAATTTAAAGCCATTACCCCTTATCCTGTCACTACACTCCCTGACAAAGAGTCATCTCTCCTGTAGCCCCCTTCAGATACTGGAAGGCTGCTCTGAGGTCTCCCAGGAGCCTTCTCTTCTCCAGGCTGAACAACCCAAGCTCTATCAGCCTGTCCTCATAGCAGAGGGGCTCCATCCCTCTGAACATCTTCATGGCCCTCCGCTGGACCTGTTCCAACAGGTCCACGTCCTTTCTACGCTGAGGACTCCAGAGCTGGACACAGTACTCCAGGTGGGGTCTCACCAGAGCAGAGGGGCCGAATCACCTCCTGTGACCTGATGGTTACACTTCTTTTGCTGCAGCCCAGGATGGGGTTGGCTTTCTGGGCTGCCAGTGTCATCACTCCCAAGTCCTTCTCCTCAGTGCTGCTCTCCAGCCAGTCTCCACCCAACCTGTATCTGTGCTGGGGATTGCCACGTCCCTGATGCAGGACCCCTGCCCTTGGCTTGGTTGAACTTCATGAGGTTTGCACAAGTGCACCTCTGGAGGCTGTCCAGGTCCCTCTGGATGGCATCCCTTCCCTCCAGCGTGTTGACCGTGCCACACAGCTTGGTGTCATCAGCAATCTTGCTGAGGGAGCACTCCATCCCACATCATACCTTTGCTATCACAGTAGTGCTCTGGGCTCCAGCATGCAAGAAGGTTAGAGGTTAGGTAAAATCTAATCAAAAAGGTTTTTAGAAAGAGAATTTGGCCCTAAAGGTTTAAAAGCTAAATACGTGTGACAGATGAGACAAGAAAAAAAAAAAAAAAAGAAATATGTAGTGCACTAGCCCACCTCTCCAGCCTGTCCAGGTCCCTCCGGATGGCATCCCTTCCCTCCAGCGTGTCAACTGCACCACACAGCTTGGTGTCCTCAGCAAACTTGCTGAGGGTGCACTCTATCCCACTGTCCATGTCTCCATCAAAGATGTTAAAAAGCACTGGTCCCAGTACTGACCCCTGAGGAATGCCACTCGTTACCGGCCACCACTTGGACATTGAGCCATTGACCACAATCCTTTGAGTGCGGCCATCCAGTCAGTTCCTGATCCACCAAGTGGTCCATTACCTCACAGGTTCAGCAAACTGATTCTAGGAAGCCACATACAGTGGCTCAACAGTCCAGGCCACAGCTAAGCTCTGGCTGAGCCCAGAGGGCTGGTCCCTTTCGTCCTGGGAGCATGAGACGGTCCAAGGACTGCATTTGCTATTTTTTTCCGTGAGCCTTTTGCTGTGACATGCCCATGTGGAAGCTGGGCTGTGACGAGGCACGGGTTCAGTGGAGAGCAGTTCCTTTGAACCTTGGATTGCAGCGCCCCATGACCCTGCTCCCAGCAGCAGGGAAGGCAAGAAGCTGCCCTGTGGTTTTCTCAGGTAAACCACTCACTGTTAAAAACCATAAATGCCACTGATCTTTGCTTCCCACACCTGGGATGCAACTTTTTCATTTGCCCTGCTTAGGAATTCCTACTTTTAAAACTCTTTGCAGTTCACCTCTTAAGACACAAAAGACACCTTCCTCCCCCCACTTCATGGTGTCCAATTACAGAAACATACAATTAGGGATGTTAATGACAGATTATTAGGCATTAACCTGTAACACTATGCTCCAATAACTGCAAAAATGGGTCACACCAGAGGTATAATTATCCTCCTTCTCCAAATAACACAACCTTATCTTGCCTCTTTTCTGCGCCATCCCTTATATTTCAGTACAAAGCATTGTACAAGTTGCAGGACGGCTCTGGTTGTCTCGGAGGAGGATTGAACCGGCTGGCACACAGGCCTGGCCTTCAAAAAGACTGAACAAGCTGGGTTGGAGCATCTTTGCTGCTTAGGCAAAAAGCCAGAAAGGATGTGGGCGCCTGGCTTTGCCACCTGCAGTAGGGAAAGACAGACTCCTTCCATTTCACCGAGGTGTGGCAGGAGAAGGCTCCTCAGACAGTAGGGAGGGTGTCCCCACCACTTCTGTCTACCTGGAACTAGGGCGGTGCAGGGTCCCCAAGGGGAAGAGGGCATGTAGAACAGTGAAGGTGGGCAGGCAGGAGGTGATAAAAAAAATACACAGCGCAGGCGAGCCCACCGGATGAGACTTGGCAGCTACAGAGCTGTCACATGAGGAAGTCTGTGACCGTGGAGCACAGGAGATGCACGAAGATACAAAAAGATATATATAGAAGCATGCAAACAACAGCACCCAAGAGAGGAGAAAAAGGAACTTAAACTAAAATGTCTGTGTGCACCACTTGTCAGACTTCATAGTGACAGAGCAAGCCACCTGCATTGTCCTCTGTGCCCCAGGAGAGGTGATACAACTACAGGAATGAGGTGGCTGTTCAGAGCCCTTAATCACTCTATTGACTGCTTTCACTTTCCTTGTTAATTAGCTAGCAGCAAAGGCAGAAAATAAACTTAACGTAGTCTCTTGGCTTGTCGGTAAACTTCCTTTATGTACATAGACTTGTCCTTTCAAAGCATTTTAGCCAGGGGCAAGTTCTACCTTTATAGGAATTGGTCCACAAGGAGATCCTGGAAGGGAGCGTTTCAGAGCTGGCTGAAAAGGTGTTTTACCTCCTTAAATGCCAAGAGATGCCTTTTCAGTGAATCTGAAGAGGAACCACCAAGGGGGAAGAAGTATTACTCCTACTTTTGCGTGTTTTGGGTTGACTGTGAATTAAACAAACTCCTTTCCTATGAGCTGTTGAGGTTTTACCGAAGGCAGATCATACATGCAAAGTGTTTAGTATTTCTGAACATGCTGGCAGGGTGCACAATTCGTCGCTGTTAGTTCTCAGAAATGAGGTAGATCGTATGTTGAGACTGTTTCCGTGAAAAGGGGAAAAATAATACACTGAAATTACGAGCCTGTTGAAACACTTCTGCTGCCTTGTCCTCTCTTTGGCAACAGTACCGATGAGGAAGGTATTTTGCAGACAGTGGGTGTCAAGAAGCTGTTCTTTAAAATGTTGTCCTGGCTTGGTACTACTACAGAAATCAGCTCAGACTCAGATGCTTTTATGGATCTTACAAGACCAATGGATGGGTAGATGACCAAGAACGTGAAATACAAGCATGCACTTGTGCTTGCATGTGGTTTGCCTGATGTTACCTTCCTCTCCTATGACATCCACAACTACCTGGGTGATTGCAGAAAAGCTGGACCTGAGGCCAGACTCAAATCCCACCAGCCCAAGGGGGAGTTTTGTTACAGAAGGGTTAGGCAGCAGTTACAGCCCTGAAGTTAGACACCCAGGTCCATGCTTAGGCCTCTTGATAAGTTTTAATTTAATTGCAGTCTTTTGCCACACGTATGTCGTGTGTCATGCCAACATCTCAGGGCTACAGTGGTTCAAAGTGGTTTAAATGCTCCCAGCTCCCTGTGTTGGTGGCCTGGCAGTGTATCGTCTTGGCCAGGTGGGTAGGCAAGTGGACCAAAATCAGATAGCCAGCAGTGACCAGCCAGAGTTTGCATGGATCAAGTTGCTCCTCTCTCATTTTGGAGCAATATTGTTGTTAACTGTTTGGTCTGTGACAGCACCCAGAAGTTGGAGGTGCCAGTGGAGCTCAGTAATGCCAGGAGGAGGAGAAGGAAGCACCTTCCCCAAAGAATCTGCAGCCCCAGCTTTCTCACTGGGGGCTGAGGCAAATGAAATGAGTGGTTGTGGCTTGCTGAAAATGCCCTTGGGCTCACCTGTCTGCCTTCGGTAAACTGAGACCCACCTCTGCCACACAGATTTCAGAGACCAAAACAGAAGATGCGAAATTGCTGAAGGAAGGGAGAATCTCTTAAGCCCAGCCTATTTTTAGAAGATCCTCTGTGGAGAAAACAAATCTAATTAAAACCAGACTTTACTGTTGCAGTAACCCACCATTTCACATGTGGCCCTGGGAGTCTTCCACCTCTCTGAGTTTGTTCGCTCTTCTTGTTAACTGTCTTTGAAACCAGGCAGGACTTGGACAAGTTTGAATACTGCCTTCTCCCCCTGAACCTCACTATTTTCAAGACACAAAATGAACATCACCCTTATTAGGAAGCTCTGCTCTTAAATATTTTATTCTTCGAGAATGCTGCTTTTAATACTTTAGTGTCTCTCCTTTCAGTAACTGTAAGCTCGGTGTTCCTGTGGGTGCTAACCTCCACTTCATCTTTGCAAATAGTGTGGGGGAAAAGACATTCTTGCAGAACAGTGTGGCTTGGAGGTTTTTGGGTTTTTTTTTGTTGTTTGTTTGTGTTTTTTTTTTTTAGTTACTGGCCATGAAGAAATCTGTTTTTCCACCAATTGACTTGCATATTTTTTAGTGGTATAACAGGTTCTGAGGGGAGATCTCCACCACAGATAGCAACTTGAACTTCCCTCCTTCTGAGACAACTGCACATTGTAAGACTCTCCTGAAGGCACTGTCTCACTGTTACCCCCTTGGTGGCAAATGAAGTCCAGGGGGATTTGGGCCTTCCCTTCAACAGCCTCTATGCTTTGCGGGCTGTAAGTAATTTTCGGAAAGGCTGGGGACAGGAGGCATGCCTCTGTGCATGTCTCTGCTTCCCTTCCCTAGCCAGCCCGCTCCATGGCTCTTCAGCAGATGGGAGCAGCAAACGGGGTTGGCCAGAGCGCAGAAATCCTGGCCAGGAGCCCACGCAGACAACAGCTTCTTACCACCTTTTGGTCTTCCACAAACTGACTGTTTGAGGAAACCCCTAATGACTTATTGTCACTTAGACAATTATTCCATTACCCAATGACCCCACGCCACCCAGGAAAGTGGAAATTGGGGAACAAAGAAACACAGGGATTGAAGTATAAACAGATTTAATAGAATAAGACTAATTAGCCATAATACTAAAGAATCACTATTAATCCCGATACTGATATAAGATACACAAGAACTATACTCAACCAGTTCTGCCAGCAGGAAGCTGTACACCCCCAGCAGGGGACAGCCAACGTGGGACACTGAGAGCACAACAGCTTCAGTAGGAAAGGAAGGTCTCAGGGGTCCAGCACTAGGGCAAGGAGTTGTCTGGACCTCTGCCACCACCAAGGGAGAGAGAACTACACAGAAAACTTATCAGATTTATATTGAATGTGACGTTCGTGGTATGACATAACCCTGTTGGCCAGCCTGGGTCAAACACCCAGGCCTTGCTCCTCTTTATCCCTGCACCTGACAAGGCTCAAAACCACTAAGACCTTGAATCCCACAGAGCCTGGCTGACTACAAAGGGATTATTTTCATGAATTCAGACACTTGAGTCTTCTTAAAAGTGCAGTTTTTCCCCAGCATGAGAAGAAAAGTTAGTCCCGTGTCTCTCAACCCAGGACATTGACACCATTAGGATCTCCAGTGTCATCATCCAGAAGTCATCAGCAGCTGTATGCTGAGGGAGGCTCAAGGATTTGGATGCAATATCCAGACATCCACATCTCAAGGGATGATGACGCTAGGGAAGGGGAGCAGCAACCCCTCCTGTGAAGGATGCACTGGGCTCTAAAGCCACCTCTGTCCTCAATTTTGGAAGCTACCAGAGAATTGTGGGATCAATGAGAAGGTTTGTAAGGTTTCGAGAGGCTTGGTAAAATGTGTAGCTCTGAACTTCTTCCTGCAGTGTGCTCTCATAGGACTGGCTTGGGAAAACAGCTGAGAAACAGGCAGAAGGAGAGGGTCAAGGGCTAGCCTGGGGATGGGGTGTTCCAGCCTGTGGGCTTCCCACTGCAACCAAGAGTAAACCACAGAGATACAGAACCATAGAATGGTTAGAGTTGGAAGAGACCTTAAAGATCATGGAGTCCCAACCCCCCTGCCCTGGGCAGGGACACCTCCCACCAGACCAGGTTCATCAAAGCCCCATCCAGCCTGGCCTTGAACCTCTCCAGGGATGGGGCAGCCACAGCTTCTCTGGGCAACCTGGGCCAGGGTCTCACCACACTCACACTACAGAATTTCTTCCTGATAGGTCATCTAAATCTCCCCTAAATATCCTCCCTATGCCAGCGAGGACCTTTGCAGAGGCAGTGGGGGATGCACAACCTGGGGTGTACCTCAGCACCCCCACATCCCTGCCTCACCACGACGTACAACAGTCAGTGGCTGCAGGCAGGGGCAGCACACCAGGAGCAGCCAGGAGGACTGCATGGGGCAGCAGCCCTTACTGCCATCACCCTTTCTCTTGCCAGATGGCACCACTTCAGCAAGGTGCCATTGGGGCGCTTGGGGCTGCTGACCTGCTGCGAGCAGAGGCAGTGACCAGAGAGCACAGGAGCACCCAACCCATCAGCACAAAGCTCCTCTTACTTTCCATCCCCCTTGTTTGGGTGCGAGCAGACCGTGAGACCCAGCAAAACCTCAAACCCGCTGACAGCAAGTTGCGGAACCTCTAATATCCGCCCTTTGCTCAGGCAGGTCCCCTGAGCCTCAGTCAAAACCTCCTCACTGCTGCAAGAGCTCTGCATCTTCCCGCTTTGAGCCAGCAAACTGCCGGCAGCAACCCCCAGCCCCAGACATTAGCGTCAATTACCCTGAATTTCATCAAAGAAAGCATATTTTGCCTGGCCACAACTCTGAAAAGGGCAAAAATAAATGCCGCAGGTCACTGCCTAGTATAACTGATCCGCTCTGCAGATCTACCACCTCTTTTTTTTTTAAAAAATCCGCATATAATCATTATTTTTCCCCCTTCCTTTTGATGTGGTGTTGGCATCGGATCCTTCTCCCAGCCAGCCAGATCTTACAGAAAACTCCTGCCATTAATCAAATCTTGCAGTTTGAGGGGGTGGGAAATGGTGTTAGGAATTGCCATTTCGGACAAGTTGCAAACAGGAGCGGGTGAAAAGGAAGCTCTGGCTGTCCTTGTGAAACGACTGCTGCTCTTGCTCTGTAAAAACACACTCGTACTTCCTGTGCTGCAGCTTCTCACAACGCTCAAGATCCCCCAGGGGAAGCGAAGAAGAAAACTCCTCAGAGAAACACATCAGGAGCGAGAGAGATGACAACTGACTGTACCAAAGGCACCACTTGGGGATTTTTGAGGCGCATAAAATAGACCTAATACCCACGTAGCTTCTCTGCACTGCTACCATTACTAGCCATCCATAAATCTGCAGCAAACAGCAAACTTTTAATTAAGAGCTCTTCAAAATCAAGGGAACTAGTTAACAAGGAAAGCCTTTGACTAAGGGATAGGATGCATTTACAACGGAACGCTAGTGCCAGCAGGGCGGCAGAGGAAAGTTGTACCTGGGTTGCATTCACAATTTCTCTTGCTTCCTCTAGCCTGGGGGATGGCATAGGGGCATGCCAGCAAGCGCCGTGAGCAGAAGCAGGCCGCCATGGAGGTCACCCTGACCCCACCACCACAGGAAAGAGCCCTGACATTAGCCTCTCCACCCTCACTAAGCTGTGGTTGCTGAGCTGAGCACTACCTAAGGCACACTCGAGGGATGCCAGAGGTGGTTTTCACAACAGGATTCCAACAGCCTTGGCCCAGGTCACATCTATTTGACTGGTTTGGCCCTCGGTTTATTAACCGGCTCTTGCCGAGCTTAACACTTCGGTCACACCACAGTAGCACAAGGATCACAGTGTGAAGCCTTCGGGATTACAAATCCTGTACAGCTTCACCAAGTATTCGCATGTCCGTGTGCCTACATCAAAAAGCACAGCCTTTTGCTAATTTCTCTTTTTTTCCCCCATTGTTGTTTTTGGTTTTGTTTTTGTTTTTTTAATTGATGTCAAGGCCATTCCTCCCTGACATCCCAGCTGTGAGAGAGGCAAGAGCATAAGCCCGTACTCAGGTGCTCAGTCAAGTCCTATCCTGAAGCAACTCTCCCCACTGACAATTCAGTTCAACTCTTGCTAACCCATCCTGGGCACAAGCCTTGCCTTGGGCTCCTCAGGCCACACAGACATCCCCCCCCCCAACTGTGGAAGCTTTTGGCAGATTGACTTTCTCAGAGGTGTTTCTTATTCCTCTGGGTCATTCATCCAAACGCCAAAATTGTGACTCATCAGAAGGGCAAGCTTGGGTTTGGGAGAGGTGGGGGGAAGCACAGGAAGGAAGAAAAATAGCTCCTGCAAGAGCCTTCCTGTTTATCCATGGCTTGGGAAAAAAACCCAACACAACAAAGTAGACACACACGGGCTCCATTATCTTTGCTGGCACAGTGCTGGCTTGGCTCTGTCCCATACCACCCCAGGCCAAATCCAGGCCCTGCCGCAAGCCTGTTTACTTTAGAGGAGTTTACTCAAGAGAGAAATCCGGCCCCTGGAGCCTGAATGTGTGCCAGCGAGGAGTGCCTGGGTACCGGGGAGCACCCCCATCCCCATCACAAACCCCCCCACACTGTGACAACGTGCCCTGGCACTGGCCCCCCGGCCTCACCGGGGAGGTAATTTTCTTCTCAGCAATTAGCAAAGCAGAGGCACAGCTAAAAGAAGTTGAACAAACACACTGAACCCGCGTGGGTCCCCTGTTTGCCCTGTTCTCACCACCCTTCCTTCTGGGCCTGCGGTGGGGCCCCAGTGAGCTCCCACGCCTGGGTGGAAAGGGCTTTTAGGAAAGAAAGGGAAATAACCCTTTAGCTTTCTTCTTTTACAAGAAATTTTTTCCTTTGTTTTGTTTGTTTTGGTTTTTTCCCCTTCCAGGGAGGAAAAAATGCCAGCTTCTCTAAGAAAACTGCAGCAAATGGCTGTTTTCATGGGACTGTTCAGCGGCGGGGGATGCATCGTCATGTATCATCTTATGCAAAGTAAGCCTTGGCACTCTCAGCCGTCTTACTGCTCCTCTGCCCCTTCTGTTGGCTTTTGTGTAGTGGGGAAAACAGCAGATAAAGTTAACGGGAAGTGTAGCTGGGCCTCTGGGTCCTGCCTCCAAGGGTTCTGCATAGTTCAGCCCCAGGGCTGCGTGCTCTCCCAGGCAGTGCTGCAGGCATTTCCAGAGGTGTGTATGGCACAGTAAGCAGGCTGCTGTGGGCAGGAGAAAGCCTGGGTTCTGCGGGGTGTTCTGAGGATGAGCGCAAAGGGAAAGCTCAGGCAGTAATGCAGGTTGTTTCTTTTTTTTTTTAAAAATTTAAAAAAGTTTGAATGAACCTTTAAAATCATCTAGTCCAACCAGCAACCTAACTTTGACAAAAAAAAAATCACTAACCCATGTCTCTAAGCACTACGTCAACTCAGCTTTTAAATACCTCCAGGGATGGGGCCTCAACCCCTGCCCTGGGCAGCCCAGTCCAAGGCTTCAGAAACCTTTCCATGTCAAAATTGTTCCTGATCTCCAACCTGAACCTCCCCTGGCACAACTTGAAGCCATTTCCTCTTGTCCCATCACCTGTGACTTGGGAGAAGAGACCGACCCCCGCTGGCTACCCCCTCCTTTCAGGGAGTTGGAGAGAGCCAGAAGGTCTCCCCTCAGCCTTCTCCACGCTGAACACCCCCAGCTCCCTCAGCCTCTCCTCAAAAGGCTTATTCTCCAGACCCCTCACCAGCTCTGTTGCCCTTCTCTGGACCCGCTCCAGCCCCTCAATGTCTTTTTTATGGGAAGAGACCCCAAACTGGACACAGCCCTTGAGGTTAACTCCAGTGGCACCACCTCAGGGGCTCACAGTGTATTAATTTCAGCAAGGACCAGCCTGCAGAGGGGTCTGGA
Source organism: Nycticryphes semicollaris (assembly GCA_013400055.1). Lineage (NCBI taxonomy): Eukaryota > Metazoa > Chordata > Aves > Charadriiformes > Rostratulidae > Nycticryphes > Nycticryphes semicollaris. The sequence continues at coordinate 230,265 of VXBJ01000260.1, forward strand.
CACGGCACTTGAGGTGGGGCCTCCTCAGTGCCCGGTACAGAGGAGTTATCATCTCCCAATGGTTAGAAGAGGTCTCTAACAGATTTGGAGAGATCTAGCTGGGCAGGAAGAGAGGACCATCTGTGCAAAGATATTAAAGTCTAGCAGCTTTATCTCTTAATCTCTCTGTGGTGCTGGCCCCTTAAACACAACACACTTGGGAAGTGATAAAACATTATTAGTTTCTCCTGAATGAAGGGCAGAGAAGAGTGCTCAGCAGTGAGAAGACTAGGACAAGGACAGAAACACTAAACAGGTGCCATGGCTGTTTACAGACAGCTGTAGTTACTACGCATTTTTGGCCAAGAATCCAAATTATTAGGTCCAAGTAATTGATTTTTATTTTATAAAATTGTTTCCAAGTATTTAGCATCAGGCTTTGCTTCTCTCGAGCACGCCTACTGCTCTCAGCCCTATGCCTCTCCCTTGCTGGTACTGTCAAATCATGCTGCTTTTCACCTACCCTTATGCCAGAGGATGCTGACAGAGAAGCATAGCCGAGCCTGTTCCTCAAGCCCTCAGATAAAGCTTTGAAACCTTGCCTTCCTTTTACACATATTAATAACAAATCAGACAAGGCTGGAAAGCAGGCTTTAATTTTAGGCAGCTCGTGCCCTCAAGCTCTGGAGTGCATTGCAGATATATGAGCCTCGTACGCTCTAAAATATTGAATCTGGCTTTAACAAGGACATTAACATTTTTTAATTTTCAGCTTATCTAGAAATCTCACGGAGGGGGAGGCGCAGGGAGAAGAATAAGAAGCGACCTTCTGTGCTACACAGAAAGTCAAAGGGCTCGTTCCCCACATCACTTAACTGTGTGATCAACTGACACAACGCGGCAGCTACTTCTTGCCCTGTTGCAATATCAGTGGCCACTGAGTATCACAGTTGTCATGGTTGGAAAGGACCTCTGAGATCACCAAGTCCAACCAGACACAAAACCACAACCCACTCCCTACCATCTCAGCCACTAGAGCATGCCCTGAAGTGCCACATCTACACCTTTCTTAAATATCTCCAGGGATGGTGACTCCACCACCACCTCCCTGGGCAGGCTGTTCCAGTGCCTGACCATTCTTTCAGTCAAGTCATTCTTCCTAATAGCTAACCTGAACCTCCCCTGGCACAACTCCAGACCGTTTCCTCTGGTCCTGTCATGATTCCCTTGGGAGAAGAGGCCAACACCCACCTCTCTACATTCTCCTTTCAGGGAGCTGTAGAGGGCAAGGAGGTCTCCCCTCAGCCTCTTCTTATCCAAACTCAACATGCCCAGTTCCTGCAGCCTCTCTTCATAGGACTTGTTCTCCGAACACCTCACCATCTTGGTAGCCCTCCTCTGGACACGCTCCAGCACCTCAATGTCCTTCTTGTAGTGAGAGGCCCAGAACTGAACACAGCACTGGAGGTGAGGCCTCACCAGTGTCCAGTCCAGAGTATCAGAATAGCTGTCTGAGAACTCAGTGACAAGCCAACCAGGCTGTTGAAAGCACACTTTCTGCTGAAGAACGTGTCCTTCTGCAGCCTGCAACATGGAGGGGAGCCATGCAGAAGCCATGCCCAGGCTTCTCCCAGGCCCTTCTTCTATCCCATTGCACAGAACTGGCCCATACTGGGAGCTGTGAGGAGCAAGTGGATTCCACAGCAGTGGGAGTAGGGAGAGGGGGGGTGCTTGCCTCCCCTTCCTTCAGGCTGAAGGGAAGCTTGTATGCAAATGGTCCCTCTGGAAGCTTGTACAAACTCAGACAATCCCCCTTCTACTCACTCTCTTCATGGCAGCAGCCTCCCCAGCCAACCCCAGTATCCTTCCAGCTCTCCCACTAGAAAACACATGGATAAATGGATCAGTGGGGAATTTTACATCCAATATGTGGGATGCTAAAAAGGAGCAGCTGAGAAGGAGCACCAGGAAAACGGAACCCCTTTCCCCTCCAACCTGCAGGATGAGCACAACACTCTCTAGTCATGGTCTGGGTGGCTGCTTGCCAGGCTCCCCAGGCACTGAAGGGCTGGTGTGCTGCAGCCTTTGTTGCTGGAGTTCCTTAGGAGGTCCCAGAGGGCTGGGGAGGACCAGCACAGGCTGCAGCCTGGCAAAGCTGTTCCTCGGCCAACTGGATGCTGCCTGCTCACAGGAGATGCTTCTAATTAGGGAGAGGGGGGGCGCACAGCATCCTTCTGCCTCATGGCTCAAGAGTAATACCAACAGGCAGGAGACCAGGAAACAAACCTTGCACCCTGTTCTAAACCCTTTGGAAGACGAGAGTAAAGTGGCCAGAACAAGTGGCTGTGAGCAAGTCAGTGCTTCCATAAGGAGGGTTGCCACATATCCAGCCTCAGCTTTGCACTGAGCAGTGGTCACAGAATCCCAGCATGCCCATATGGGGTTGGAAGGGACCTCTAGAGATCTAGTCCAACCCCATGCCAAAGCAGGTCCACCCACAGCAGGTAACACAGGAACATGGGTTTGGAATGTCTTCAGAGACGGAGACTCCACCACCTCTCTGGGCAGCCTCTGCCAGGGCTCTGCCACCCTCAAAGAGAAGTTGTTCCTCCTCAAGTTTAGATGGGAATTCTCATGTTCAAGTTTGTGCCCATTCCCTGATGTCCTGTCCCTGGGCACCACTGAAACAAGACTGGTCCCATCCTTATGACACCCACCCTTGAAGTATTTCTAGGTGTTGATCAGATCCCCCCTCAGCCTTCTCTTCTCCAAATTGAAAAGACCCAAGTCTCTCAGCCTTTCCTCATCAGAGATATGCTCCAGGGCCCTCATCATCTTGTTGGTCCTCTGCTGTACCCTCTCCAGCAGTTCCCTGTCCTTCTGGAAGTGGGGAGCCCAGAACTGGACTCAATGCTCCAGATGGGGCCTCCCCAGGGCAGAGCAGAGGGGGAGGATGACCTCCCTCCACCTGCTGGTCACACTCTTCCTGATTCCCTCAGGATGCCATTGGCCTTCTTGGCCACCAGGGCCCATTGCCGGCTCACGGTCATCCTGTTGTCCACCACGTCTCCCAGGTCTTTTTCCTCAGAGCTGCTCTCCAGCAGGTCACCCCCAGCCTGTGCTGGTGAATGGTCAACATTTCCCAGCTATCCATAATAACCAGCCATTGATAAATACCCAGTTCCTACAGCTCTCCTCCACATGCCAACACTGCAGCATCCAGTCTTCTATACAGTCAGCTACAGCTGTTGTTGGTCCTTGATCATTAATTCTGATGGCCCTTCTTTGTGCCTCCCTTCTAACGCATCCATCAGAATAGCTGCTGCCCAAAGGGTTGTATCAACCCCACAGCAAGCGATTCACAGCCACAGCCACTCTGGTCTCACACCAGCTTCTGCTAAACATTCTCCATTCTTAACCTATTCTTTGTAATTCAACTTTTTTTTGTTGTTGTTGTTAAAGGAGGTACATCCAGAACATTTTCAGATATTCATCCTTAAGCTTTTTTATCCCTTCCCCCCATTTTTTTTTTATTCCTTTTAGATGATGTACTGATGTACAAAGAGCAGGGAGGCACAGCCATAAGCTGAACTGTGTATCGGGCTATCTTTAGAGCCCTATTCATGTACGTGAGCTGAATAACATTACAGCTCAGCACTGCTTCTCTGATGTAAGGCTGCCTTTCCCCCTTAACCAGATTTCTCCTAATTAATAGTTTCAGGGTGCTTTGTCAGGGAAGGTACAGTAGTCTGGAGGAAGTGTCTTTTTTTATTATTATTTTTCTCTTTTATTCCACTTTTTTTTTAATTTTAAGTGGACAGTCTCCTCACTACCCTGTTTCCCTCACCTAGAGAGTTTTGCCAGGACACAGTATTATCAGCAGGCTTTGGAGCAGTTGAACGGCAATCCCAATGCCCTGGAAGCCCTGGGTGCCCCCCCTCTTAAGGTTCACAACATCCGACTGATGGATGGGAGTAACCGTGTGGACACAGAAAGAGCACAGGTAAGGCTGGGGAGGGGGTGTCACAGGCTGTCTTCCCAGGGCGCCAGGTGACAAGAGGGATTTCAGTAGGTCACGAGCAACTTGAGGGCATGGGAAAGCCCCACTGGGTGGATGCCTGTTGATTTAGAAGAGGAACAGATTTCCAAAGCATAAATCTGTGCTCTGATACGAGGGACTAGAAACAGCATGAGCAGCAGCTTCATTTTGTGCTACATCACAATGCCAAGGTATCTCTCCTAAGGCAGTGGATCCCCTTCCTGCTACTCTAAGCTACAAAATCGTTTTCAGAAACATCCCTCTTCTTCCTGGATACATCCCATGCTAATCACAGAATGAAATGGGGTTGGAATGGACCACTGGGAATCACCTGGTCCAACAGCCCTGCCAGAGCAGGTCCTACAGGAATGTGTCCAGGTGGGGTTTGAACGTCTCCAGAGATGGAGACCACCTCTCCGGGCAGCCTCTGCCAGGGCTCTGCCACCCTCAAAGGGAAGAAGTTCCTCCTTGTGTTTAGATGGAACGTCTCATGTTCAAGTTTGTGCCCATTTCCTCCTGTCCTGTCCCTGGGCACCACTGAAACAAGACTGGTCCCATCCTCCTGACACCCTCCATTGAAGTATTTCTAGGTGTTGATCAGATTCCCCCTCAGCCTTCTCTTCTCCAGACTAAACCGACTCAAGTCCCTCAGCCTTTCCTTGTAAGGGAGATGCTCCAGGCCCCTCCTCATCTTGCCGGTCCTCTGCTGTCCTCTCTCCAGCAGTTCCCTGTCCTTCTGGAACTGGGGAACCCAGAACTGGACCCAGTACCCCTGATGGGGCCTCCCCAGGGCAGAGCAGAGGGGGAGGATGACCTCCCTCCACCTGCTGGCCACACTCTTTAAAGCTTTATTCAGAGCACACATTTATAGCTGTGGTACAGGGCAACTGGTGTGGGTTTTAAAAGCACCTTTAAACCTGTGCCACGGAGGAGGGCTGCCCAGCATGGGGCTGAACCCTGGGGTTACTGATTGGCCGGGGAATGCTGCACGAGGTAATGAAGTCTTGCTCAAGGCCACCTTGCATCAGCCCAGGGTTAGGCCAAGGCAAACTTTGCAAATACAAAAGACCACTTCCACTCGGGGTTGCTGCCTGAAAAGGACTTTCCATCAGTACTTTTACCCCTTAATTCAGGCTGCTTAATCCCTGGTTTTGCCTGTGAAGCAAAATGTCCATAGTGACCTTCTCTGGGCAACTCACTGAGGGATCTCATCGTATTTCAATATTTTTGTTCCCCCTGCTGACTAGTTTTGGACCCGGGGACCAAGCAAAGGCAGTAAGGTGTGGGGCAGATGGGTCAGTGAATGAGGGGGCCTGTCAGGGCAATTAAAAAAACCAAAATCAAAACAACCACAAAACCAACATTTAACCAATTCTTAAAAAAAATCCCACTTTTCATCTTGCTCCATCCAGGCTTCACCCACGCCATACCCAATACAATTCCCAATTTCCCAGGTTTTAGAGATTCTACCAGGCCAACAACGTAGGGAGACATCAAAACCTCTTATGCCAATTGAAAATAAGAGGAGAACCTTTCCCACTGATATTTTCTTGCATCACCTTTTAAGAATGCTGGTTGCTTGGGTGACTCAGGGTGAAGTAAAACCCTGCCTTCTGCCGACCTCACCCAGGACACAAACCACCAACTTTCTTCTCTGCTTTTTCATGCTCAGTACTATTCACTTGTCATGGAATAAACTAGCTAATCATCACTAATGATCATATCACAGATCCATTTACTGGCTCCACAACATCCCCACCTCCTGCCTGCTGGGCCAGCTGGAGAACCTCCAGCATTTTGCCTTTGTGACTGGGGTACCACCAGTAAACACTACACTGGAAACATTCCTTTTATTCAAAGGTTAGACTGAGTGTAATTAGATGTGCTCAGTGCTGCAGCTCCAAACTCAGTGGTAGAATTTGTGACACCGAGAGAAAACATCATTGAACATCTATCTCATTGCCTGGTTCTACCCAACGGACCCATCTGTAAGAGGACCTCAACCTATGGGCTTGTTATGGTTATGGGAAGCTCTAGAACAGTGCAGGTCACCTCTGGATCACCAATGCTTTCCGGTAAGGAAAGGTGTTTGCTCATAAATATTTCAGAGAGCAGGCAGCTTTCCCTGGGGGTTGCAGCTGGAACACAGTACATTCTTTCAGCAGAGAGAGATTAACGTATGGCAGAACAGACAAACTTGCATAGCTATGCACGTTAGCTGTTCAAAAAGCTCTTTTTTGGAGGAAAGGCTGAGGGGCTTGGATCTGGTTAGTCTGTAGAAGAGAAGGCTGGCGGGGGATGGGGGGTGGAATCTGATCAAGACCTGTAAATACTTCAAGGGTGGGTGTCAGAAGGACGGGGCCAGACTTCTTTTCAGTGGTGCCCTGTGACAGTACAAGAGGGAACAGGCACAGACTTGAACATAAGGAGTTCCATCTAAACATGCAGAGGAATTTCTTCCCTTTGAGGGTGGCAGAGCCCTGGTAGAGGCTGCCCAGAGAGGTGGTGTAGTCTCCATCTCTGGAGACATTCCAAACCCACCTGGACACGTTCCTGAGGGACCTGCTCTGGGTGGACCTGCTCTGGCAGGGGGGTTGGCCTAGATGATCTCTAGAGGTCCCTTACAACCCATATTGTTCTGTGATTCTGCAATATCAGGGTTTAAGTTAAAAGGGAGGAGTTGTGTCTTAGACTTTAGAGAAAGTAAATTCCATTTCAGATCCTGCTTCACTGAATCTTTACCATACTTTTACATCTGCAGATAAAGTTACCGGTATCTGGAACTAAATCAGCGGGGTACCTCCATATTAACTCAGAGATGGACCACTCTCGTCAGTGGTGAGTATTGGGAGAAACGTCTAGATGCAGGGAGAGACGTGGTAGGAGGAAAGAGTGGAGCAGGATATTTGCTTTAGTCACCTGCATTGCTGAGATCATGCACACAAAGAAAGAGGAAATTCATGTCTGAAAGTCTTGTGAAAGGTTATTGCCATCATTATGAGCAAAATGTAAATTAGTTGAGAAATATATTGAATTCATCCCTATGAATACAGGCAGAACAACATAAGCCACTCATTTGTGCAAAAACGCGTCCTAGAGACTGTAGCTCAGTACCTATACAAATACTGTGAGCCCAAGTAAGGCACTGTCCCCTCCCACCCCTTCTCCCCAAGAAGGTTCAAGACCATGGAACAGCAGTCCTACCTCTAGATGGTATTGCAGTAGGGGAATCATCTGACACATTTCATCAGAACCTATCAAGGCAAAGCTAAAAATCATCCACGGTCTTTTGTTTGGGCTGTTCAATAAGTCTTTACAGTTAGAAGTGCTAGAACAGATGTATTATAGTAGAAGGGTGCTCTGACTCCACATCATATAGTGTCAGCTTTATGTTTTTGTAACGCTGAAGCCTGAAGGCCTCTCTTGTCAAGGGCAAACCAACTCCTAGAACCGAACAGAGAAGGACGACGTGAACCCAAAGCCTGCCTTCTGCGGCCAAGGAGGAAGTTTCACTCGGTGCAAACCTCCTCGCACGCACTTGTTCTCAGAGGATGTGGGGCACTTCTCTTAGCTTCGCTTAGGAGCCCAAAACCACCACATTTTTGATCAGCTGCCACCGGTCATATGGTGACGGTTTTTGTTCCATTAGCTGAGCACAACTGACTGAATGTGTCTTCTGAATAGCTACAGAAAGGAAGGTGTAAAATGATGGGAGGCTCTGGGCTGGGACTTGAGAGGCTCAGGGCCAGACCTGGCCTCCTGCCTAGTGACCCCAGGGGTCCCCAGCCACCCTTCTTGCACACCTATGCTTCCCCGGGCACCTGGGCTCTGATATCCTCACTCTTCCCTCGTCCCCTCCTTACAGATGGAGGGAAGTAACAGCTCCCTCCGGTTCCACTGAGTTTCTGTGAAGATTGCAAGATGTTAAGTTACAGCAGCAATTAAAGTGTGTACATCTCCCTCAGAGTTTTGCTTTAACATGAGCTCTCCATGTGTTTCCATCAGCGAGCTTAAGAGGGATAAGAGAGATGCATCTTCTGTAAAAGGGTTTGTGACAGACAGATCTATCAGACTCTACTGTCTTGGCTTCCACGTGGGGCCCCAGGCACAGCTCCCCTCAGGGCTAGGCAGGGCTTGCTGTCCTTGCACCCAGCTGAGGTATGGCTTTTTCTCATCTTGGGGACTCCAAAAGTCCCCAAGAGAAATAACAAATGCATCAGTGGGCCATATCCTGGTGGGGTTCTGCAGAGCCTGCATGTGGGCCTTTGCAGTGGGGACCCAAGAGGCGACCAGACCACAGACAGACCTCATCGATAACAGAGACCAGTCCCAATACAATGGCACCCCATGGAGAAAATAAAAAGAAGGGGAAGTGAGAAGCAGGGACATTGGGAGAGATGGTTTGGAGCTGGGAGGGAGCGTTAGCTCAGGTGCGGGGCAGTGCAGGGATGGGGAAGGTGCCCAGAAGCACTAGTAGTCCTGCAAAGTGACACTTGCCAAGACCCCAGGCCACCCTGTGGGGACAGACCAGTTGCTGCTTCAAGCATTTTTATTTTTCTTTTCTCCCCAAATGAGGTAGTTGCTTATTCCAGTCTGGGTGGAGGAGGAGGGCTGGTGAGGGAAGAGCCACAGACCCATCACACAGAGGTGCGGCTGCCTATTAATTACCTAATTGTATGTACCTGGCACTGACTCCAACAAAAGCAGGGCTGGGGGAGCACCAGGAGCTTTTGAAAAATAAAATAAAAAAAAATTAATAAAATCCCATTTTAGCACCCTGAAATAATCGCTCTTCCCAGCTGGACGAGCAGCCTCACAGAAATGCATTTGGAGCACAGCTTGGAGGAAGGAAAAGGCTCCCCCCTCCACCACCACTAACCAGTTTCCACACACACACCCCCCCCCACCTCCTTTGAGAAGCCATCTTTGTACCCCACCAGGGTTCCAGCAGTCACATTGAGTGATCACACAGTGTTCAAACCCCTCCAAGCCAGGATAATTCCTTAGCAACACAGCCTGGCTCAGAGGCTGGAGAGGAGTGGAGGAAGGAATGCACCCTCAGGATGGAGAGGAAGAAAGGCACCGGGTCAAGGCTGGGGGTGTGTGGGTGTGTGTGGGGGTGGTGTTGGTGAAGAATGTCCTGTCTAAAAATAGCTGGCAGCATTTTATTTGGATTGCAACAAATAGGAACACACATCCCAGACCTCGAAATCCGTGCCGTGCTCTTAGGGAAAACAACTTTCAGAAGCTGGCATTTGCCAACAGAGTTTTTAAACACTTGAGAGAGTTTTTAAGGACAACAAATGCATGGAATGATTCTACACCAATTTTACTACTATATTGAAAGCAATTGAAACAAGTTAAAAAAAAAAAATCTCTTTTGTTTTGCATCAGCTGGTGCCTTCAGGATGTTACCTTGAAACTGCGGGATGGTCGGAATATTCCAGTTTACCACTCCCCGGCAGAAAGCATCGATGTATAGAGAAGGCTAAAAAAAAAAAAAACAAAAAACCAAGCCAAAAATCAAAGGCAGCTGCTTCTCCACCTCCCATTGAGCTGGAGGGGCCATTAATCGATTGCATCCTGCCGTGCCTCTGAACGCACACAGTTGTCACAAGTGGCAGTGTCACTTAAGTGGGTGCTCTCAAGACAATTTTCTCTCCAAGGTTGACCTCATTGTTGCCACAATTGCAATTTCTTTCTTTGGCTGTCTTTGTTCATGTGTCCAGCAGAAGCCCGAAATAAACACCTTGCAACAGACTTGCCGTTCCAGAGAAGTCATGTGTTATGTCCTGCCTGTGATCCTATTGGGAATTTGAAATAAACAAACAAACTGCCAGGAAATTGGGTTTTTCTACAGTCACAGAATAAAACCAGGACAGTTGTGCTGCTCGGTCACGGCTGAAAAACACAGATGGCTCCTTAGAGCCATTCTCTCACCGCTTCAATTGTCCCCCCTGCCTTCTGTAACACCAGAACGAACCTCCAAAGGTCATCTAGTCCCACCTCCCCACAGTCAGCAGGGACACCCCTAACTAGACCAGGTTGCCCAGGGCCTCCTCCAGCCTCCCCTTGAGCATCTCCAGGGAAGGGGCCTCAACCACCTCCCTGGGCAACCTCTTCCAGTGTTCCACTACCCTCAGAGTAAAGAACCTATTCCTAATATCCAATCAAAATCTGCTCTTCTCCAGCTTGAAGCTATCGTCCCTCGTAATGTCACTCCAGGCCTTTGTAAACAGACCCTCCCCAGCCTTCCTGTAGGCTCCTTCAGGTACTGGAAGGCTGCTATGAGGTCTCCCCAGAGCCTCCTCTTCTCCAGGCTGAACAACCCCAGCTCCCTCAGCCTGTCCTCATAGNGACATCCCATCACTCAAGTGTATTGACAACACCACACAGCTTGGTGACATCTGCAAAGTTTCTGATGGTGGACTCAATCCCTCTATTTCATTGATAATAATGTTAAACAGTACCATTCCCAGCACAGACCATTGAGGGACATAACTTGTCACTGCTCTCCATCCGGACCTCAAGCCATTGAGTACCACCCTCTGGATGTGACCATCCAGTGAGTTCCTTATCCACTTAACAGTCCACCCATCAAATCCATATCCCTCCAATCTGGTGAGCAGGATGTTGTGGGGGTCTTGTCTAAGGCCTTACAGAGGTCCAGAGAGATCACATCCATAGATCTAGAACTGCTCAACACAAGTTCAGGAGAGGACCTTTACTCTTCCACTTCTGCTTAGGGAGGAAAACACGCAGGAGGTGCATAAGGCTGCCATGGTTCAGTCAAAATATAACAAAATTTTTCGGGGAGAGGAAAAAAATAAAAAAGGAGCTCAACTACTAGATGTGGAAAATTGCCCAACACCAAGAGCAAAGTTGAAAAATAGGCAAAAAAAAAATAAATATCCCATGCCCCCCAAATTACACGCTTTTAACACATTGCAAATCCTAAGGCACAGCATGAGACAGTGAAGAGACACATGGAACCGTTCTGCCCCCAGGCCTTGAAGAAATATGCAGGCCACTAAGAGTACCTCGGGTTTATTGTAACAGAGCAGGTTAATCAAGATGCAGCTCATGAAAAGCCCAGAGCTTACACTGCTCAATTCCCCTTCCCTCTCCTCTCCTCCCCCACCTCAACATCCAGATTGGTGTCCTAGAAATCCACCAAAGGCACAAGCAATGCAAAGTTTTTCCAGAGTAATTAGTGTTAGATAGAGAAGGCAGAGCTGGAGCAGAATATTTAAGAATTATTCAAGGCCAGCAAACATTTTCCTGCCCAACAATGACCCAGCAAACTGGGCAAGGTGGCTTTTGAGCAAGTCTGAAGAGAATATGCCAGAGCACACAGAAAGCCATACTCAAGGACCACAGGGAGAGCACCTGTGACAAAGTTGTAGAAGGAAACAACGCACATGGGCTTTAGTCTGGGGTTCACAAAGAACTGCCAGGCTGAACAGCGCCTCTCAGGACTCACCCAAACCACACAAATGCCCTCCATGCAAGGGGAAGATTGGGATGAAGGAGAGGTAGTGTGTCCCAGCTTTAAGACTGAAATCACTGTTACCCTGTCACAAAACACCATACAAGCCATACCATTTAAAAAACAGGAGCCTTGCACCACTGCAGCCCACCTAGCAAGAAAGCTACCTGGGAGAGGTGAAGATCCCCTGGCCGCCTGGTGTCTCAGAGCTTGGTCAACTAGGGCATTTGGTCACTGAAGAAGCTTGGTGGGGAATCAAACAGCCAGTTGCCAAGGAAAACCCAAATCAACCACTTCCCATCCATCAGTTGCCACTTCCCCAGCTGCTTTAGGCTACATGCTGCCCCATCAAAGCCCGAGTGAGATATCCCCACACAAGTCTTACCAGTAACACTAGAGATTTTACTACCTCGCTTGGGGGAAGCAGAGCTTACGAGGAGGTTCCGTCTCTTACTTCTCCCCCTAGAGAGGGAGCAGAGCACCCCTTTAACTCTAGAGGCTCACCATCACCTTTGCCAAACTGTGGGGTCACCAAAGCTGCAAGAACAGGCAGTATCATCACCATACCAATGCTCCTCTAAACCAAATCTTTAAACATGGAGAAGGAAGAAAGCTAGAAGCCAGCAGAACACTGGAACCAGAGAAAAGTCACATTCAAATCCCTGCTTTTGTTGACTGCTTAATAGTCAGTAAACACAGGCCTTTCGGTCTTGAAGAACCTCAGAAGCTACTTGCTCTCTGTGCTTGTGCAAAGATGCATGTTTTTAAAGTGAGGAGAAAAAGGCAGCAAGCTGAGGCATTCAACAAGGAGCTGCTTTGGCTGCAGGACTCACGTTAAATACACCACCACCCACAGCAGGGGTGCTTTTAGACAGTACACAGGTGGAGCCAGGAGGGATGGATCACACCAGGAAAACGAAGAATGCAAAGGTCTCAAAACCACCATCAGCAGCTGAAAGCCCAAATAACATCAAGACGGCACCTGGGCGCCCCTCTGCCCCTTGCAGTCTTTTCTACTACAGTAGGCTAGAGCCTATTAGGTTGCATTTGACTTCATGAGGTCATTAAAACACTAATTAATTGTAATTATATTGTGTTGCACAACACTAAGTACCAGTCTGGACAATAATTTCTTTTTCATGGAGAAACAATTCATCTTTTGATAAAAGAAGACCCTAAAACTCTAGTTAAACTCCTTTAGAAAGCCACTCTTTTCTAATCACAGAACCATTAAGGCCAGGAGGAGCCTCTGGAGACCATCTAAGTCCAACTCACTCACAGCAGGGTCAGCTAGAGAAGATCACCAGGGACTGCATCCAGCATCCAGTCAGGTTTTGATGACGACTAAGGGTGGGGATTCCACAACAATCTCCATCAGCTTTCAACCATCCTCACAGCACAAAAAAAAACCAACCCCACACTTTTTTTTTTTTTTTTTTAATGTTTAAACAGAATTCCCTGTGTTTCAGCATATGTCCTCTTGTCCTATCACTGGGAAGAACCTAGCTCCATTCTCCATACACACCGATAGGATCCCCTCCAAGCCTCCTCCAGGCTGACAGTCCCAGGTCTCTTGGTGAAGTGCTGCACTCCTTCAATCACCTTAATCACTCTCAGAGCATTCAATGATTTGTTTTAAATTGGCTAGAAAACAGGTGTCATTTCTTTTCCAGTCCTAGGTGCGGTTAAAACAACCATCCCCACAACCTTTGCTGGATTGCATGTTTGTTTCTTAATCTCTAGTTTGATTTTAATAGCTTCTGCCGGGCAGTCACAACCCTCAAGGAAATTTATCAAGGCAGCAGACTGTTCAGGGCAAGAACTTAATTTACAACCCAGGAATGGCAAATAATTGCTGGGCAGATTGTTCCAGTGCTGGCACCTATCTGAGCTGGGCCTCACCAGCACGCAGGGGCTGTGTAAAACCAGATGTTTTAAAAACACTGGCTTCATAAAGGCTAAGCGGGCTGATGCTTTCCCTCTCGGGCATGTTTCTCCAGGTAGTGAGATGGCTTTGGCCAACCGATGGGCCTGTCAGTTCAGTTCCTGCCTTGGGCAGGTGTCTTGGATTACACAGGGAACTTTTGTCACTTGAATTCACCTCCCATTTAGAAACAGGAATCTGCTCTTCTTCAGTTTAAACCCATTGCCCAGATGATTCTCTGAGTGCTTGGTGTTTGCCACACGAATTGAATGGAGGTGTAAATCAGGAAGCTGAAATATCAGTAATCCTGCTTTGCTGGCATCGAGGAAAAATAACTTTACGGAAGCCCTGGGGAGAAAAGCAAAGGTGTTTGAAGTGGAGGTTCCACCTTACATACTAGAAATCCAGTTCCAGCAATGTCTTTCTAAGCTTGTGCTCAAAGCCAAGCGTGAAGGTGTATGTCCAAGAGGCACAGCAGAGTTCCGCTGCAGCAGTCTTCGATGCAGTGCTGTACTTCAGCTTTAGTATCAGCCCCCGTTACCATCCTGCACCAAAGTAGCACAACTTTTGGAATTCTCTTTCAAACCAGTTACGCTGTCTTGAAGAAAGGTTATTTTTTATTTAACACTCCCCCCCCCTCCAGTGTTTCCCACAAAGAACAAAAGACCCACCAGCTGTTCAGAAAACAATATTTCATTTATTGTGAAGTTCCTGAAACAGTAAACACCTCATCAGAAGTACAACGGACTGGCACTATTTCTTTAAAACGTTCAACTGCCTTCCAGCATGTTCAACAGCACCTGGAATATCCAAGAGGGACCTTAAGCCACTCAGTGCAAGGCCCACCTCCCTCCCCATCCCCTGCCAGCACCACCCCTGGAGAAGGTGCACTGGAGTTTTATTTGTATCTCCTGCCTAACAGCTCTCAAGATTCACCTGGTAGATGGCAAGCTGGAACTCAAGCTTTTGCGTTTAGGGACCCTCAAATGAAATATGTAAGAAACGAGACAAATGGCAACACAAATGCAGCTTTGGACAAAAAAAACCCCAAGATAATAAAAAATTATTTTATAGTCATTAAACTAGAAGTTCTATAAAATCTATAGGCTCTGGCTTAGAGGTGAACACAGCAACAAGACAAGGGGCCAAGGCTTTGCTTTCACCCAGATGTTTGCTGTTTATACCAACAACTGCAACAGAGGCAGAGCTCCCCCCCACCCCTCCCCAGCCTAGAGCCACAGGTCACATCTCCTGCCTCAGAACCACAGAAATAACAGTTCTTTGGCAATTTCTAAGGACACCTGCCCTTCCATTTCTTTCGGCTTCCTGTGCTCCAGCGGTTGACAGCCGTGCCCCAGCCTTAGGAAGACAGCCAGCCAGTGCCCAGTCTGGAGAACATTCCCCACAAGGGCCAAGGAGTCAATTCCTTCTCTGTCCATCTCACCCGCCCCCCTTCCCCTCAACCCTCCCCCAGCTTTTCCCCCCAAACACCTTAAGGCATAAGCAGCTTTCCCCCCCCAAGAAGAGCTACACCTGTACACACAGTCCTCCCTATTCATGGAGCTGCAGAGAACCAGCTCTTCTTCACAAGCTAATACTGGAAACAAATCACTGATGTGTTGCTCCACCAGGAACTAAGCGTCTCAAAAACATTAACATCTTACCCTTTTCTGCAGCAAAGGGTAAGAATTCCTCATTTACAGCTTTACCCACGCTTTGGAACAGAAATAGATTCAAGTGTGTGGGACTGGCTGATAGTCCTGCAGTTCAATGTTATAGACTTTTTTTCCCCCTATTATAGGTCCAATCTGTGATGCCTTGCTTATAACTTACACTATTAAATGTTCACAACTTTATACAAATTCTTGGCGATGTTAACAAACACTGTACAAAACCACCTTTAAGGCACAGAAAGTGAAAGAGAAATGCAGCCCATTTGTAACTCTCAAAGCAGCCAATTCAAGAGAAACTGGCTTTGTAGTAAGGACATAGTTCATTTACAGGTGTTGAGCTTCATTGCCATAGAAATAAAACCAGTAAATATAGGAAAACACCTATTGCTGCTCAGCATCTACTCTCTTTCTTTAGCACCCAGCCCCATCCCAGACACGATCTGTGCTTACAAATAGGAATGGAAGCAGCTTTATAGGTCCCTCAAATGATTTGCTTTGAGCAACCATGAGCTATTACACATTTCAGTAGGCAGATACAGCACAGGTGGGATGCAAACATGCTTCATCCTCAGCACTTCGCTCAACTTTGTAAAATCAAGGGAGTTTGGGTGTGGGAAAAAAAAAAAAAAGGACAAACGTTCAAAAGGCCAGTGACAGAAGCTGGGAGAAGTTTTTGTCTTTCAGCAAAGGATTTCCTAAGTTAATAACCCCCCCTCCAAGTCAACTGACCAAAAAGTAAAAAAAAAAAAAAAAAAAACACAAACCAAAGAAGATGCCCATAAAGAGTATTTTTATGCTTAAAAAATCCAGAACAGGTTAGCATTGTTGGCAGGGTCAGCAAACAGGCAGTAACACAGCTCCCATCCACCTCCAGACATGCCCAGATACCACTGCTGCTCTGTTGGCTCCATGATTCTCGTTTGACTTCTACTAATGGCCAGGCAGAGCAATGATTTTTCTCTCCCCCCGCCTTGCAGCAACACCAGCCACATCAGCCCAGGGCTGCTCCTCTTATTACTCAGCCCATTTCCCTTCTCTGTGAAGGAGGAACTGCAGCTTTAACACAGAGCACTGAACTCCCGTTCGCTCAAAAAGTTGAAGAGCATTCTCAGTACACTTGAGAATTAGGAAAAGTCTGCAGCAACATGGAGGAAAAAAAAAAAAAAAAAAGAAAAACTAGCTTAACAGTTTCTAGTCATCATTTTATAGCAGGAAAAATTTGTCAGGGTTTATTATAAAGGAACAACATAAGGAAACCAAATAAATAGTTGAATAGTTAACAGTATGCAATGTAATAGCACTAAACTTCAGTTACATAAAAATTAAACTTTGGAACAGCATGAGTATGAAAGATTTCTTAGAAAAACTAGGACTCAGTCTAAGATCCTCAGACCTGTACAATGCAAAAACCAGTCAATTTTGTTACCCAGCTGGTCCCAGCTTTGTCCTCTGAAAGGACCATGTCCATTGAAAACTATGACCCATCCATACAGCTCCCTAATCCCGCTCTGCCCCATCACACACGGGTCTGAGGGAGAGTGATCGGGCAGCACGAGGTATGAGTTGTGCTTCACTGTTTCAGAAGAAGCAGGACCTCCTTCCTCAATCTGATCACTGCATTGAACGAGGTTATGCAATTTAGCCTAAGGATGCTTCTTTCTTCCTTAAACCAGCAGTTAGAGGAACAGAAAGAAGGCAGCAATGACCTCATGCTCCCAGTAAAACCCCAGCTGTGTTCTGGGGCGGGTGTGGGTGCGTGTGTGGAATTGAGGGCTGATTTATCATTAGTTGGACAAACTGATCTAACATGGTGAAGTCAGTGGCAGGGACTGAAACAGCTACATCAGACCCTCTGTCATGGTCTTTGTTCCACTCATCGGCACTGGGCAGTCACACTGAGCTGGATCCTATGTAGCACATCTCACCCAACGCAGGAGGGGAGGGAGTGATCTCTGCTGGTACTCGGGAGTGACTGACTCAAGCAAATCCATCACCCCCTGATGCAGAACTTAACAGTGCTCCCAAATAAAGCAGTATCACCACTGTGATCTGGAATTGTTCACCAACACAGATTTCTTCACCTGTGGGACACAGGCATCTCATGCTAGAGGAGCATTGGTTACTCTGGCTATACCCCTGGTAAGTCTGGGCCTTTGACTTGACATCAACTTAAAGAAGTATACACACAGCAGTTTTGAAATCTGCAAGTCAAACCAGTTCAATCAAATTCTCCTCTCATACAATTCTTTTTACATCAGTAGATAGTTCCACTGAAGTCAGGAGTGCTAAAAGGTATCTGAGGAAACCCCAGCATTATACATTTGCAATAAATGCCAAAACAGCCTAAAATACTCCTCTTGACATCTGTCACTGAAACACTTCCAATGTCAGCTTCTCCAGAACAATTAACAAAAACTCTGCCATCAAGCAACAACAACAACAAAAAAAACCAACCCAGAAATAAAAATTACAAACAAAAATAAGCATTTATCTTTGTTAAATTTCTACCAGCCACTTGAAATCTTGTTTATCTGTCCCATGAAATTAAAAATATTGCACATTTCCCTTGGATGCCATTTATCAACATTTTCTTTTATCTAGAACTTTTATTGCATATCAGAAATTCACTTGGCTAGGATAGTTCTGTTTAGTAGAAAACACTGCTTTCCAGGTACAGCTATGAAGCTCCAGAGTTCAGTAAATGAATTCTCCTGGTATTTCTTGCAGCAACGGTTCCTCAAATTTAAATCGTTTGGAAATGGCTTTCTGCTCAGTTACTTTTTCTTTTTCCGACTGCCTACATTGTCCCAGTGTATACGAAGCCACTACAATTAGTTCTTCTGTCACTACGGATTCTTCCTCTTCAGCCTTCTCAGCATCTACTGATTTTTCGGAGGCAGAATCTGTGTCTTTCTGGGTGACATCACTGCTCTCCCCTCCTGCACTCTTATTCCAGACCCTGCACACAGGATTATCGCTTTGTTCTAACCATGGATGTTGAAGACATTCTTCAGCAGTTGCCCGGTCCCTACGGAGGAAGGAAAGTCTTAAGATAAATGTCCAAATGAATGTGAGTACCTTGCAGAAGAGATCCATATAAATTATTCCAAGGATCTGACTGTATTACACAGACTGCTAGGATAAAAAAAAAAAAAGTGCTGATAGCTACCAGTTCCCAAAATGGACCAACAGCAGCCCAAGGGGATGAACTGCCACCATTTAAAATAAAGAAAATTCACAGATACTTAAACATCACAGTTTCCACTCTCGTGCTTCCAACCAACTTTCAAAGGTTTTCTATTTCCATATAAGACAATTACACAAGCTGTCACACCCTGTGAAGAACTGGTGAAGTTCCACAGGGAAAAAAAAAACCCCAACCTCTCCTATTTTGAGACCTGGAATTTCCAATTTGCTGCCCATTGAAAAAAAGCTTACTAATGCACCAGTAAAGAGGGTGATACTCTACCAACACAGCAGGAGTGAAAGGCTCAACGCACAGTTGATCAGCGAGATACACGTGAAAAAAGGTCAGTATCTAGTACCATGTGCTACAATTCATATATGGTTTTCTGAAATGAATTTGAGATTTAATTACTGACACTTGGACGCATTCAGAAGATGCAGGTCTCTAGACTGGAGAGCTTCTCTTTTCATATACATGAAAAGTAATACCATGATGAAGTATGAATAATAAAGAGTTCTCTTATACTTTAAAAGTTTAAACACCACTTAATATATTTAAAACAAACCCAGTCAGACATATTAGCATATAGAATTGTGCAGTTTACTTACTCGGGTTTCTTAACCAGCAGAGTTTTGATGAAATCCACAGCAGACTCTGATATGAGGTCAAAGTCTTCTCCAGAGTAACTTATATTCATTTGAGATATATTTAAGAATGTTTCTTGTTTATCATCCCCTAAGAAAGGCGATATCCCTGTTAGCATCACGTATGCCAGTACTCCAATGCTCCTAAATTAAAAGTAAAAAAAAGAAAAGCATTTTTTTAGTGTGGACTGCTTTTTTTTTTTTTAAAAAAAAAAAAGCCTTTACTGAAAAGTAAGTTATGATGACCATGAACTTGTTCCACTTACCACATGTCAGTTGCTGTACTGATTGGGTCATAACTCAGAATTTCAGGAGCTATTCAGGGGAAAAAAAAAATAATCTATTTTTGCCATATGTAGACATAATATTGTAGTTACATAGTGCTATGACAGGCATGTGGTAAAATTTAGTATAAGCCATTAGAGACACGACAGTCTTTTGAAATAAGAGATATTTCCAGTCAAGTTATTTAAAACCAGTGATGATAGTAACCACTTAAGTAAAACCAGTTGTTTTCCTTTTATTGTCCTCTTCAGAAGCCAGGCCAGTCTCCTTCCCAATTAAGGAAGCCATACACAAATTTCTCACAGAAAAATGAAAAATATGCAACATTCCATATTCCAGCATTGAAAGCCATACCCATATATACAACTTAAAGACATTTTCAAGTACATTTTCAAGGCCTGAAATATATGCAGAGACTGAGTATGTGATTTGTTACCAGCACTGGTAAGAATCATCTAAAGCACACCCTCATCTTCAACACAAGCAGAGGATTATCACTCAGACTAGCGCAGCTCCCTGGTTCTAGCTTTTATACCAGTACCACATCCAAGTATTAACCCCATCTTGCGACACCCAAGGACACAGCCAGCCTGGCATTCACTAAATTGGAGGCAGTTTCTCTGTTTACACCCTGAAAGGCACCCTCCTCAGGGCTACACCACTCCTACAGCAGCGACTTACCTACGTATTCTGGAGTTCCCATAATTTCTCTTAGTTCCTCGCTGCTCTTCATTATTCTGGAAAGGCCAAAATCTACTATCTTAATGTCTCCCAGAGGAGACTTACTGGTTAGTAGAATATTTTGGGGCTGAAAAACAAAGAGGAGGAGACTGTCAGGATCACCTAGATCTAATGACACAGTATTACATCATTATTTTAAATCATGAGTAGCAATAATACATTCCAGAACAGGTACAATGCCCAGCATCATCATTCATATTTAATCATGGGGATTTCCTTCCCTCCCCCAGAAAGTGAACTTGAAGAGACATGTAGGCTAAAAAGGAGTGGCAGGATTTTCTGTTTATAACTGAGAACTAAACATCTACCTTTATTAGCTTAGAACACATATAAAAGACTTGCCAGTAGCTATCACTGAACAACCTCCATGTTTCTACCTTTAGTCCTTCATATCATCTTTTTACTCCCCGTTCCTCCTTGCTTCTTTCCAATAGACAGTGTAAAAAAAAAAAAATATCCTGGTGTGTCCAAAACCACCCAATCATTTTGAAAAAGCTGAACACATAGAACTATTTTGACTACACCTGTTTAAAGAAAGTCTGTTGCAACCGACCTCAATCTCCTTCACAAAGTACAAACAATTGTATTACAGAATACCAACTGAAGAACAGTTTATAAAAAAATACAGCAGCCTGAAAAACAGGTTTTTAGGAGCATCACCTTTGGATAAACTTGTTCGCTCTGATGTCACTAGATCTTGGCTGTCATCCTTCAAAGCAACTTTGTGGTCATTAAGATCTTTGCCGTGTACCCTGAATGCTAGCTCAGTTTAAAAAAAAAAAAAAACATCTGAGAACTGACTTCAGACAACACATCTCAGATATTTTTTTGTAACTGAAACATTCTTGCCAGGAAAAAAAGAAAAAAGGTGTGACCCTCCCTGCCCCTAGGCCGATGATCACATTGGGTTCTACCATTCACTTCTCTGAATAGTAACACAGCAGCTGGCACTACGGTCATGCCTCTGATGAGCAAAAGTTCTGTGAGAATGAAGCCTTTATTTCTTGAGAACCTGGATCCTCTTGCATCAGGGCTGGTTGAAAAGGAAGGAGGGCAAAGGAGTAAGGGCATGAAAGCAACCCCTGACTGATAATCCAACTGGATTAACACCGACATTTATACTTTTTCCCTGCTCACTGAGCCATTCTCTCCTCACCCCTGTGTCAATCCTCAAGGCGTGCTTTCACACCCACAGCCTCACTTTTGATTACAGAAATAAAAATGTGCAAGAACCTTTCAGAAACCTTGTGCTGGTTCTCCTTGCTGCAAGGCCTACACGTAGTCAAGGTCTTTCATTCCTGCCATGTTAAACCACAGTATTTCCAACTCACTCCATGACATGTCTATTTTCTGTTTGTAACTCTACATCTTAGGAACAGCTTTTTATTATTTTTTGCTTACAAACTGGGATCTGGTGGCTGTACAAAGACTTTTGGAGCTGTGCATTACCATACGCTTCATAGTAGTTCCCATTTGTAATTCTGTACTTGTATTAGAAAAGCTGACTCTGCCTCCCTAATTAGCTTCTCAGATGTAGTTCCCAGTGGGAAATTTAGTTACTTTCTGAAGAGGCAAATAGAAAGCATGAAAAAAAGCATTTGTTCTCTATATTTAAACAAAGAAAAGATTTTAAGGGAAACATTTAGTGAAACCCTTAAGCCCTGCATTGTAATGTTTTAGTAGATAATGTAGTGGCCATAAGTCTTTGTCTTTTAAAAGACAATCTTATTACTCAAAGCACCTATGCAGAAACCCACCCCTGTTGACAGGACAGTAGGAATTGAGCCATAAATCTAAATCAATTCATAACAACAACATATCAGTAATTTTCTTCTTTTTAAGAAACATTTTGGGTTTCAGGTGCAATGACAGCCTAAACACAAGCATGAAGCCTTAAAGAAGCCATGGCTTTGAATTTACCATAGTTTTCAGCTGGACACCATTACTTCAACACTTTAAGGAAGATCATTTTCTCA
Organism: Nycticryphes semicollaris; assembly: GCA_013400055.1. Lineage (NCBI taxonomy): Eukaryota > Metazoa > Chordata > Aves > Charadriiformes > Rostratulidae > Nycticryphes > Nycticryphes semicollaris. Next base: position 252,202 of record VXBJ01000260.1, read on the forward strand.
CAACCATACAGCTGTTTCTTTTTTGGTTTTTCCACCCCCATACCACATCTAGGTTTGTCTAAGGGCCATTAGCCCAGAAAGGCACTAGAGATGAAGGCCAGAGGCTAATCTGGTAGTCCTTCTGGAAAGGGCTTTTCGCTCTTACCATCAAGCATTAATGAAATGGGAACATTGAAATACTGCAGTTAGGCTTAAGGGTTCCAATTTAGAATCTCTTACACTGGGCACTGAACAAAAAAACGAGGAGAAAAATCCTCCTGCCTAACTGGACAATGGTATGGCTGTACTTTACAACAAGACTGGTATGTGCACAGAAAGCACATGATGTGACCACGAGCCTAGGCCAATGTCACATTAGCTGTAAAACTCAGTTTAAAAAATTAATTTCTAATTTACCTTTTATTAACAGGCCATTTCTGTAATTGCATTAGCTCGCTTTCTGAAAGTGGTGTAAAAACAACACCCCAAACAATGATTGTGCTAGTTGTCCTTGCTGCACACACCACCTTGAGAACAGTATGGAAAGAAGGGAAAGTTGTCTGTTGGATAACTGGTGTAACCGTAGGAGGCTGCTTGGAACAGTCATTCTCCTGGACCCCAGGGTTTACATAAGACTCTTCACCCACCTCCTCTGCACACAAGAGGAAGTTAGTCCTTCCTCGACCTTTTTAAAATTCTTCTTAAACTCTCTTCCATTCCCAACTACTTCAAGTTTTTACCAAATACCAATTCAAGCCAAACAGCAAAAACAGAGAAAGGAGTCCTCCTTGACTCTGCAGCTTTTACGCATCATTAAGAGGAGATGAAAAACTCCCAACAACAGTCTACGTGCATGCTACAAATTAAATAGCATCCACACAATGTTGAGTGATACTTGATTTGCACACAGTAGCCTTATATTTGCTCCTTCTCCAAAGAAAAACTGGATGCCATGAGTGGATTTTGCTGTTAAAAACCAAGTCATTTTCCAACATAGAATCATAGAACGGTTAGAAGGGACCTTGAAGATCATGGAGTTCCAACCCCCTGCCCTGGGCAGGGACATCTCCCAACAGACCAGGTTGCTCCAAGTCCCATCCAGCCTGGCCTTGAACCCCTCCAGGGATGGGGCAGCCACAGCTTCTCTGGGCAACCTGGGCCAGGGTCTCACCACCCTCACAGCAAAGAAGTTCCTCCCAATATCTCATCTAAATCTCCCCTCTTTCAATTTGAAGCCGTTACCCCTCCCCTCCTATGGCTTCACTCCCTGACAAAGAGTCCCTCCCCATCTCTCCTGTAGCCCCCTTCAGGTACTGGAAGGCTGCTCTAAGGTCTCCCCAGAGCCTTCTCTTCTCCAGGCTGAACAACCCCAGCTCCCTCAGCCTGTCTCCATAGCAGAGGTGCTCCATCCCTCTGAGCATCTTCATGGCCCTCTGCTGGACCTGTTCCAACATGTCCATGTCCTTCCTGTGCTGAGGACTCCAGAGCTGGACACAATACTCCAGGTGGGGTCTCACCAGAGCAAAGCAGAAGAGTAGAATTACCTCCCATGACCTGCTGGCCACCGTTCTTTTGTTGCAGCCCAGGATGGGGTTGGGTTTCTGGGCTGACAGCACACACGGCCAGTTCACATTGAGCTTCTCATCCACAAGCACTCTCCCCATGGCTGCTCTCCAGCCATTCTCCACCCAACCTGTATTTGTGCTTGGGATTGTCACATCCCAGATGCAGGACCCTGCACTTGGCTTGGTTGAACTTCATGAGTTTTGCACAGGCCCACCTCTCTAGCCTGTCCAGGTCTGGATGGCATCCCTTCCCTGCAGCATGTTGACCATGCCACTGAGCTTGGTGTCATCCATGCTTTTGGAAAGAAATGATCAGGTGGCAACCCTGCCAGGCCACATCAATATAGCCCATTTCCCCCCCTGCCCAGTGTTTAGTCTCATAGGAAAAACTCTTCCATCTATTAAGGGGGCAGACAGAAGCTAAAGCAAGTTAGCTGTTAGTGGCATAAATCTGGTTGATTAAATTTGTAATACAAGACTACAACCAGCTGACAAAGACATACAGACAACCACTTGGACTTGAATTCTTCTGGGCATGGAGCCCGCCTTTTCTTGAAGATGTAACATACGAAAATTGGACAGACCTTTACAAAGGTGTTTGTACCAGGTAAATGAAAGGGAAAGCTTTAGAGAACAAAATGTGAAACTAATTGCACAAGAAAAAGTTTTAGCAAGTATTTGTAAACTTTTGATACTGGCATAACACCTTGCTCACCAGCAGTACACTTTGCACAAGTCTTCTAAAGGTTCCCCTACAAAATGAAGTATTTAGTGAATCCCATAGTGCTGTAAGCACTAGATAAAGCAGCATGAGCCATACTATACAATAGAAGATTGTTTGAGGCCAGTGGGTTAATAAACATACAACCAAAACCAGCATCCAACATCAATTTTTGAGTTCCTTGAAAAATGGGCCTTCGTTAAAAAAGTCTTGCAAGGCATGTGGGTCGATCTTCATAAATCATAGGTATAAACACTACAGTTTCCATTACATTTATTTGTCAACATTCTGAAGAGTTCCCTAAATCTTATTTTGCAAAATATGGCCAGTAGTCTCGCATATTATAAAAGTAATCACACTGCAATTAGGTGGTGTATAAACATATTAACCTTCCCAGTTCGAGAAGGACAGGGAACTGCTGGAGAGGGTACAGTAGAGGACCACCAAGATGATGAGGGGCCTGGAGCATCTCTCTGATGAGGAAAGGCTGAGGGACTTGGGTCTTTTCAATCTGGAGAAGAGAAGGCTGAGGGGGGATCTGATCAACACCTAGAAATACTTCAAGGGTGGGTGTCAGAAGGATGGGGCCAGTCTTGTTTCAGTGGTACCAATGAAAGGACAAGACATAACAGGCACAATCTTGACCACAAGAAGTTCCATGTCAACATGAGAAGGAACTTCTTCCCTTTGAGGGTGGCAGAGCCCTGGCAGAGGCTGCCCAGAGAGGTGGTGGAGTCTCCATCTCTGGAGACATTCCACACCTACCTGGACACGTTCCTGTGTTACCTGCTGTGGGTGGACCTGCTTTGGCAGGGGGTTGGACTAGATGATCTCTAGAGGTCCCTTCCAACCCCATATGGGCATGCTGGGATTCTGTGACCACTGCTCAGTGCAAAGCTGAGGCTGGATATGTGGCAACCCTCCTTATGGAAGCACTGACTTGCTCACAGCCACTTGTTCTGGCCACTTTACTCTTGTCTTCCAAAGGGTTTAGAACAGGGTGCAAGGTTTGTTTCCTGGTCTCCTGCCTGTTGGTATTACTCTTGAGCCATGAGGCAGAAGGATGCTGTGCGCCCCCCCTCTCCCTAATTAGAAGCATTTCCTGTGAGCAGGCAGCATCCAGTTGGCCGAGGAACAGCTTTGCCAGGCTGCAGCCTGTGCTGGTCCTCCCCAGCCCTCTGGGACCTCCTAAGGAACTCCAGCAACAAAGGCTGCAGCACACCAGCCCTTCAGTGCCTGGGGAGCCTGGCAAGCAGCCACCCAGACCATGACTAGAGAGTGTTGTGCTCATCCTGCAGGTTGGAGGGGAAAGGGGTTCCGTTTTCCTGGTGCTCCTTCTCAGCTGCTCCTTTTTAGCATCCCACATATTCCCCACTGATCCATTTATCCATGTGTTTTCTAGTGGGAGAGCTGGAAGGATACTGGGGTTGGCTGGGGAGCATGCTCTCGTGAGGAGAGTGTGGAGGTGAAGAGAGTGAGTAGAAAGGATTTGCCTGAATGATTCTGCGATATTGACCACCACAGACATTTTAATTTTTACACACTTTTCTTCAAGGAAATTCAATTGGTTAGAAGTATTTTTGGCCAACTCAGTAGAGACACCAAGTACCTTGTGCAAGCACACTGGAACTATAAGGAATTCTAACTTTTAGTCCAGAACGCTTATTCTCACGTCACTTGCTAAAAAATTTCCATTAATTATTTTAGTACAATTATTAACATTCTGGGTATATGAGTAAATTACTGGGCTACAGAAAGTTTTAAAGGATACCAGAAATAATTTGAATAAATGGTTGGAAAACAAGACAGGTGAGATTTGTGTAATATTTGCAAATATTAGTCATCATCTGCTTCAGCTGATTAACGGTGCACAATGTGTTAGGTTATATTTTAAGCATGTACAGCTTGATACTGGAATCTACTGGTAGCTTTGTACTACTGCCAAAACTCAATTAAGTGTAAGTAAGGTGCTCTGCAACGTAACGGGAGCAGTATGTAGCAGCTTACTACATACTTAGAGATGGGAACTGGACATGTGAAAAAAAATTTGAGAATTTTAATGCAAGATACTTTCTATACAGCCTCGCTTAGTAATATTAAAGTAGTTCAACCTCAAAATGAGATAAAATTCCATCTCCCATACACGTATGGATAGAAGTTAAAGAAAATTATAGCAGCTTACTACAAATGGGAGATGATAGCTCTCTGGATCCCTGTTACACCTCCCTCCTTAACCATAAGTGATACTCTGGATTTTGTATAATGGCAACTGTAGTTTTCTCGTTATTTGGGTCAAAACTACTGTTCAGTAAGGAGAAATAATTACTCCAGTACATGATAATTCATATAACAGAGTGGTGGCCAACTGTTGGGTAGCAAATAACAAACATTTAAATTAAGTTTTACAGTAAGTAAAATACTGAAATGTTATAAATACACCTACCATATTTATATACTGTTTACCAGTCCAGATACTTAATTCTGAAACATTACACTGTATAGTACTAGTGTCTCTGCCATCCTTCTGCTCATTAAAACTCAGGTCAATAGAAGAAACAACATTTTTTAACGACCATACAATACCCCAGCCATTTTTACTGCACTTTAAAATGAGGCAGGTCTTACCCAAAGCACTCCTTTGCAATTCAAGATGCAATGCAAATCCACTTTTGACTTAATTATATTTCACTTAATCAAATGAAGTTTATGTTTAACAATCATAGAAACTCCCCCAAACGTATGCAACCCTGGTGGCTACTGCATCTCAAAGGTGAATTTTATTCACAGAATAGCTACATAAAAATTGTGTTATTTACTAATTAGCATTAGTACATATAAACAATCAGTCAGCAGCTAAGAGACTAATGGGAAAAACACAGCAATGATCTTACCTTTAAGTCAAGATGAACCACATTGTTTCTGTGCAAGAATGAAACTCCTTCTAAGATCTGCCTCATAAGTCGTTTAACATCTTTTTCTTTAAAGGCTTCCTCCCTCTCAGCCACACACTGGTCAAAGATTTCTCCTCCAGCAGCACTAGGGAACAATGTAAGTTTTATTATTTCAAAGACTAAGTTACAGCCCCCATTCTGTTCTACTTGCACAATTTCATTTAGCACAAGCAAAATCAGCAGGCATCTAATAGCGATATACTCAGTTATTAAATATTTGGCAAGCTTCTACAGCCTAGGAAGGCCTCTTGACAATACAGCAGCTTTGGAGAGAAGCAAAGATCTTACTCATTTAGGGTAAAGAATATGAATACTACACAAACTTTGGGGACTATTTTGGAAATACAACTGACTATGCTTTAAGGTGAATGCTACGTTTGTTTGAGGGCAGTGTTTACATAGGTGTGCTTTTTTCCAGGTAGTTTCATAAGAACAGCAGTTCAGCCAAGGCAAACCTTCGTAAACACAAAGCAAAACCAGCCTGATCACAGTTCTCCTCAAAACACCTTGCACATACTCAGAAGGCTAAATGTAAAGTTTACAACTGAATTGTTTGTGAAGTCTCTGATATACAGGAATGCATTAAGTTTCCAAATGGCTTTCATCTAAAAATATTTTTGGAAATTTCAGCTCTCAGCTTGCATTCTTATCTTCTGTTTGCATGCATTTAAATAAAGAACAAAAAAAATATAAAAATAACTACATATGAATGACCATTTTTTAAAGTATTCTGAGGCTAAATGCAGCTACAACATGTACAACATGTACAACGGAGCATCAGAAGTAAAGTAAGAGCAGCCCAGCTTCCATCTTAAAACAAGGATGGGCATAAGAATGGAATCATTTTGCCTGTGGATTGTTGAATTCCTACTCAGCAACTTATAAACAAAATCAACACATACATACTTTGTTCTGGATGAAATTCTGTAATCAGCCCTTAGCAAGAGACTGTGAAACCCCCAAGGACAGTATCTTCTCCAGTCACCCCAAACTGTGACATGCCAAAGCTGACTTTGCACAACCACCTATCTCTACCAATGCATTACCAGGTATTTCACCTTTGCTGGCTCTTTTTTAATAAATTACGTTACCCAGACAATCCAGAAGAGGCACACATTCAACCAGTAAATCAGAGTCCTAAAAAAATGGTGCATTTGGATTATGTACCCCCAAAAAAAGAATACTTAAGCATACTCAAATTTCCATTTTGCCTATACTAAATTTGCTGCTACAGTCCTAGCATCTTACAATGCCTCGTGGTTTATACAGAAGTTTTTTGCCTTCCCAGACATTCATTACTATTATTTAAAATTCTCCCTACAGATTGTCTTACATGCAAAAAAAAAAAAAGAATTTTAAAGGCTTTATGTTTCTGTTCTTTATGCTTGCTAACTGGTACAGCAGTACAATTTGATTTATTAAACCTGGATTTTTTTTTTTGTCCTACAAAAAAAAGTCCATTAAATTATTTTTCTTCACCCTGTCCCAAAGATGGAGTTCAAGAATAAAATGAGTTGTCAAAGGAGCACTAACACTTGAATTCCTCTAGAAAAATTGCATATGCCTGACACTACCACATCTTTCTTGAGCACATTTTTATTTGGAAAAAGATAATAGTATTTCAGCTTTGAACAGAATCAGATGTTAAAGGCATTTTTAAAATGGACACTGGGTACTATATTCTAATGTTCTAAACCAAATTACTAGAAAAAACAATTATCAATTATTTTTATCCTTTCAAAATAAGGATAGAAATGCATCTATTGTAATCAAATTAAGCTCTCTTCTTTAGAAATCCCACGTTACTAGGAAGAAGGATTTAGTTCCTTGTAGCAGTAAATTAAAATGTATATTAAGTGATAACATCTACTACTAAAACTACTAACACGATACGTTTTACAGCAACAGCCTGGGATTTTGCTGCTATAGCTCTGCCACTTAAAATAAGCAAAACAGTACTTCTGCTATTTAATTCTGTGCAATAGGATTTATACCCCAAAACTACTGTTGTCAAGCAGGGATCACACTTTCTTTTCAATAAACCCAGCCAAAAAATTGACAAAGGGGGAGCTTTATAAAGCCCCATTAGCTCTGTGTCTACTTGGCAGACATCCGTTACAATTAATTTACAGTAATAAATAACCATTGAAGTAGGCACCAAGCGAAAATGTAAGCTACCCAGAATGTTAATGCTGCACTTAAAGAACTTGGAATTAAAATGTGTTAAAAGTCAAGGCAATAAAAGCTGAAGTATACAACATCCCATCTCTGAAAGCAAGAGATGATGAGAGGAGAAACTACCAGACCAAGAAAACTTTGTTTTTTAAAAAGCATTTCAGCAACTTCCAGTTAACTTCCAGTACCTCTGAGTATATCTAGGTTTATGAGCATTTTTTAAGAGCGAGACAAGCAAATAGAGCCCCAACACGCAGACCATTCCAAAGAATCATAGACACATACACTTAATTTTCCAAAAAATTTTCACATGGAAAGATTGTTTCACATGCAAGGTTTGGTTTGTTTAACTTTGCTATTTAGGATGCAGATAGAACAGCAAATTCTATAAAAAAAAATAAAATTTACCACATTCAAACAATCAAGTAGTGACCCTTGACAAGAACATTGGGAAAGACTGTTTTGTGTATTGTTGACACGGATTGTTTCCCTTCAGCAAAACAGTCAGCTAGCTGTGAGCCAACTCAGGCACAAGTGGCTGGAAGTACAATGTAAAAATGAACTCCAAAATTAAAAAAAAAAAACCACCCAAAGACATAATCAAAACACAGAAGGAATTAAAATACCCGCTAGGTATTACATACCTGCTAAGTATTATAGCTATGCCATTGCTGTGATTTCTGTATACATGCAGACCAGTTCTCTGGCTCCGGTAACATTTACCCATTTTTCTTCTACAAGCACACATTCCATTAAGCTGTAGCTTTTTCTAATGGTCATTATGAAATAACTTTGCAAACCACTGGGCACCCCCACCCACCTCCACAGAAAGTTTTCCTAGGGGATAAACACAAAGAATTGTCCTTAGGAGAAGAAAGTCTTTAGGAAAACAAGTCCTCTTAATATGAAAAAAATGGAGAAGGAAATAAGAGCACAATGTTTTGAAATCCAGTGATACTTAGAATGCGTTATTTCTTTAGGACACACTCCCTTAGCTAGGTGTACAAAAACCCTAGATACATTAATTCTTTCCAAAATTAAAAGCTACAGCAACCAGAATTCTTTACTATTTTAATTTAGGAAAGTACTGTTCTGCTGTTAATTTGTCTATGGTTAAGTGAAATCCAACTGCTCTTTAATGAAAAGCAAACTAACGTTTTATTAGTGCTTATCAGCTTAAGCTAAAAGTCAGTTGGAAATCTAGAGCATTAATCTTGGTTACAAATATGTTGACTTTAAAGTTAATGGAGACTGCTTATCTTCCTTCAAACGTTTCTTACCTACGCGCTGTACGGAATTCAGCGTCCTACTTCTTTAAAGTGCACTTACACTACACTGCCACAGTCATTTAGCATATCATTAGAAAAAGACTGAACAAATCTAGCTCAGTGCATCCGAAAAACTTAAACATTCCCCCAGCTTTAATGGGCCAGACATTAAGATAATCTTCTGAGAGACTCAGAAGTACAAATATGCAGACAAGTTCCTAGAAAAAACCGTTAATTTCAAGCCCTGAGTTAGACCATATATAGTCTGCAAGGTGGGAGAAAAAAACCCCACCAAACACTTCCTGAATCTTATGCTGTCAAAAGCTTTTCTTGAAAGTGTTATCTTTGGAAGATAAATGAAAACTCATCTGCTTCCTGTACACAGCTTATTATACCAGAAGATCACACCAGGGTGGTTGTAGTACTGTCAACAAAAGTTCTTGTTCACTACTGCTGATGGTCTTCCCTTGGCTAGGCATACCATTAAAGTGTAAGCAAGCAAATTTACTGAGAATTTTTCCAGTGTGCCGTAACATACCAGTGTCCCTAAAGACTGAGAAAATGGTAAATCGGCATCTGATGAGAATACATTTGGGAAGGGAAACGTCCAAAAGCATTAAGGTGTAGAAACTGTTCTTTTAAACTCTCGGTTCTCAGACAAAACCATCTTTTTTCTTAACTTTTCCAATCAAGCTGCCTAAGAACTGAATGAAATGCAAACAGGAGGAAACTTAACATTTGTAAAGTTTTACGCTATTATTTAATTGCTCTAACAGACAAGATGCAAACAGAGCCACACAGTTATTTCCGATTACAGTGGTTTTACTTCAGGTTCTATCTGTTGAACCCCATGGCAAATCCATCATTTCCTACCACCAGACTCGTACTTCAACCAGTCACACCTCCAGCAAACAGGACAGTACGTAATGTCAAAGACAATACAAGGAGTTACATTTTCCAGGTTCAAATAACTATAGGTGAAAAAACAGCACTTCATCCAGCGTATCAAATTATCATCTTTAAGATGTGGTTGGGAATTAAGACCACTTTCTTTTCTAAAGCAGAACAAAAGCCTGCTGTATCTACACAAGACTCTCTAGGTAATTTCTCAGTTCAGAAGCTCTTAACAGAAAAAGACTTAATGGCCGAGATCCTGAAGTTACACAGACAGGTTTCTTTAATATCCAACCCAGGAATGACCCATTAACATCATCTATCCCTTCCACAAATGTGTAAGCATTCGGTGATGAACACCTATGCCAGTTCTTAAGCATCAGAAACTCTGCTGCTCGTTCTTTCCCAAAGAAAATGGAAAAAGCCTGGTAGGTTGCATACAAATACTGAACCTGTAAGTTATAAAAGGAAAAACACAATTTTGATCTCATGTGCCAGGTTTTCCAGACTGCATCTCTACTTTTTTTTTTTCAGTAGAAGTCCAATTATCTTTCTCATTCATTCATTCCATTTTTACTGATACGCAGACACACAGGTTAATTCCAGGCTTTAAGTACTACCCTTTCAGACTTACCCCTTCAGCTCCTACTTACATCCTCCCTTTGAGGTCTTGTGCCAACAAACATAAGTCAGAGACTATTGTCAGGGTGGATGCAGGCAGACACCAATTGGCCATCCTGCAGCTGAAGCCAACGCTGTAATGCCTCATTAATTCACATTGATCAGAAATTAATATTAACAGTTAATGACCAATTGTGAGTTTGTCAAACACTGATGCTGCTTGAAAGACAAGCCTCCGTGTAGCATTAATATTTCTCTTCGTAGAAGGCAAAGCACTAGTTGTCATGGCACTCCCGGACAGATTCAACATCAAGACAAGAAACTTTAAAACCTTAGTAGATAAAGTCAGCAGCCAACAATTAAGTATTTGTTTTTCTCCTTCCCAAGATAAAGATCTGCCACACAGACCATGAAGCTTAATAGAGACTGAAATGCCCTAGAGAAGCTCACAGTCAAGATATGTTCTTTAATCCTCTGCATACAGAATGTCAGAGATTTACTAACATTCATACCTGTTTTGTTGCAACACGTCTCTGGAACATGCTGACATTAAAGAAGCATCCAGACATATTTGCTGAACTCAGGGAAAGAATGTTTTTGCAATTTACAACTCTTACACACAGCTATTTATCTGCAACAAGGTATAACTGACTGCTTGATGCATATAAAAACAATGATGTTGCTAATTCCTGAACCACTCAGTGACTACTGAACAACCCAGTTAATATTTTGAACTAAAAATGTTTTTGCAGTATGAGAATTGAGTTCTAAAAGAAAATTAGCAATTTTATATTGAAATTACCACAAAGCCCATTGCTCCCATCAAGCTTTGGATTCTATTGCCCATGATACACCCCTGCAGGATGCAGAGATTTAAACCATATTCCAGTTAGCTCTGTACTGCTGGTGTTTAAAGCATGTATTTACGAGTCTTTGGTTAACAGCAGTTAAAATCTGAAAAGTTCTCTCACACCTTTGCATTCGAACAGCTTAAATATTCATAAATCATGGATTCTGTAAGGGCACAAAGTTGAAAAAAACCCAAACATATTCCAGAAGGAAGTTTGCCTTGAGACACAGTCTCATGGTATCTCACTGAATTTTAAAGATGCAGTTTCTTTTGACTTCTGAACAAGATCATATGGAGACACAAGGTTTCTCACCATTCACTTTTGTTATCACGGAAGAAAAAAAAGAACTGTACAAACTACATTTATCTTAGTAAACAGGTTAAGTCCACCTCTGAACTATCAAGCCTCACTGTTCCTCGCCTAATTATTTAAAATCCATAGAGCTTGAACAGGATCTTAACAGAATTGAATAGCCACAAGCATTTGGCTGCCTCTTGGAACCTAGACATCAAACATCTAAGGCACAGGAGTATTAGATGAGCAATCACAACAGCTGCAGAAACTCCCATCTGGACAAACTCAAGATGGGACAGAGCAAACAATCACAAGCTACACATCATTTAAAATAAACTATTGTCGGTCAGAATCTTCCTACTCGTTATTCCCCCCAAAAAATAATGATTTATAGAGTTCTTCATGATAGATCATAGGGGGTTTTACAGTTTCTTTTTAACAATGCTATTGCTTTAAATACCCTTTTTGTAAGTGGTAAAAACCCCCAGATTTCACCCTGTCAGTGAAATAAACTTCAGGATTTGAACAGAAGCTTATTGCTTCTTTCCTTTTCCTCTTTTACAAGGAGGGAGTGTACACCATTCATATTTCACTAGAGACTTGGACTACATAAATTACAGCTCAACTTTGAAAGATACTACATAACTGGAAAAAATTTATTACAATCTGCAGTAGTTACAAAATTGCACAATACTTTGTGTAATGCTGATTTTTCTTAGCAATTCTTTTTGATCCAAGCAAGTGTAACAGGCAAGCAATAAAATCCTTTCACATTCTATATATTGATACACAGTATTAGTATTTTTACATTCTTTAAGCAAACACTGCAGAAGGTTATTCAGGAATTATTACAAGTACTTACTATTCCAGGACTAAAATCATCTCCGTTGCAGTTTCATAAACTTCATGCAAGTTAATGACCCAAAGATTGCATTGTGCCAGCTCCAGAACTGCAATTTCATGGATTATTTCCATCCGACAGTCTTGGCCCTTTCTTCTTTTTCTCATGAATTTTGCTGCAAACTCTCTTTCAGTGTCTTTCTGGATACACTTCTTCACTACTGCAAATTTTCCTCTGAAATGAAAGAAGAATTTTAAATCAAAATTAAGTCCCCTAGTGACAACATCAGTATGCCCTTACAGATTACTATCATGGGAAAGTTAAACTAAATCACTATTAATAAATATATTTAAAATACATCATAAATTTAGAAGGATGTCTTGTCAATTGATAATCCCTATTCTTAAATTAGGAACATCACAAGCCAGATGTAATTTAACCTCCATTAAAAATAATGACTTAAACCTATCGATTCAAGGAGTATAGATTTCAAAAACACAGAATAAACAAGCTGTGCTAGTTTGCAAGATTAAGGTATCCTCAAACCTTTCATTAAAAGAAGTTGGCAGAAAACACGTATAAACAGGCTATTTATGCTTTCTGTGACTACGTTATAATAACCTCAGTAATTTCACAGCTATGGTTTCTAAAGTATCCCACTGTATTCAGGGCATCACCAAGCAGCACTCTTTCAGAGTAACTGCTCAAAATCCTGCTCTGTTTGCCATGTAATATCCAGACTCTGCTCTACGTTGTTAAGGATGGCACTTGGTATTTTCAGCACATCTCAAATGATAGCAGCTGGAGTTTTTTGATTAAGAGAGTTCTCAAAATTAATTATTCTTAGTCTTCCTGTGTATAGTAAGAAACATAGATCATGGAAAAAAAATAAGCAGATTGAGCAACAATGTTTTCTAACAACATTTTTGCAACAATGATAAGGTGAATACAAGCGCGCAGTGAGAATACAAGCACAGCGCTTAACCCACATTAATGAGCATCATTTCTGACAAAACACACAAGCCATGATTTCCACCCAGCCGGCAGGCTATCTAAAACCACACTGCAGCACTTCAGTCAGAAAACTTCTCCCCCCACCCCCCTCAGCATTATGGACTTAAGCACCTGCTGTAAACTTCCCTGCAATAGACTCTCACATCCCCTGCTCCACTCCATTCCATTTTTACAACATGGATTTTTTTTTTCCAGACTGAAAAGATCTATTATTTAACATCTGTCATCTGAGGCAATGATGAATTCTCATACTTTGAAGTAAAGCAGTCTTTTTTTAGTTCTTACCATACAGGTATGACATTCATCAAAACCATCTTTTTTTATTTATATGTGAAAATTTGCTTAAAAGGCTGCAGGAATAGCTTGGAGGTCTTTCTTTTTAGTTCTTTAACTGATAGTAGGGTTGCCGAAACAAAAACAGGAATCCTCACCTGGTTTGGAATACAGGTATTATACATCTTTTGCCTCTCCTATCTCCAAGTTGCAGTGCACAGATTTAACTCATTCAGCTCATGTCCAAGTTTCCACTTGCACAGCTCCTAACCTATTAGCAGACCATGAAACCCAACTGCTTAAACAAGTTGTGGTCAGCTTATTTGCTATAGGCATTTGTTTCAAAATTACCCAGACTAAATGAACGAAGTCAAGTCAGATCCCACAAAGTAGGTATTTGCTAGGCAATCTCACTAAAATAATCTGCCTTGTAACCACTGATGCAGCCACAGTTATTCCTCTAGGAATAATGTTTTGCATAAACATACATTATCTACAGCACAACAGGTAGTAAGACTAGATCAGAGCACAGGCCAGATGTCTGTGAAGGCAGACAAAGAGTAAGAATATGCTTTCAATGTCTCAAATCCAGCTTTTGGGGACAAACTTCTTAATAATATATATGATAAGACAGCATTATAGCTTTGCAAATGCATGAAAATAATATTACAAGATTTTGGAACAGGAGGAAGGTGTGGTCAGAAGTTCACTATAAAATGTATTCATCAATAGAGTTACTGCAGGAGGAACAGACACCTAAAGGCTAACAACTGGCTAGGTACGATCCCAAGTACAGCAACGTTCCTTGCGGAGCCAGCAAAAAGGATTTTCAGTTAGTCTCAATGAAGACATGCAACCGTATGATTCACGTACAATATAAAGCTAAGTATTTATCAAAAGTGTTAAAATCCTTGCATTAAATTTTTAGCATCTAACCCAAAAACAGCACTGGAAAAAACCCTAAACTCAACACCCTAGCAACTATGCTAATAAGAAAAAAAAAATAAAAATAGATCAAGAGACTAACAGACAAGGCCCTTATTAGGAAGTTATTTTAATACCTGGCAGATAGTAAGCCCTTATACCAAAAACCTAGACTCTTGGGTTCAGCCTTCTCTATGTTTCTTCAATAGTCTCTGAATGCAGTTTCCTTCCGGTTGAATGTCGCCTCAGCGCAGAGTCAAAAGCTTTTAATTCTAGCACTGGTGAAGGACCTAGACAAAGTAGTTTAGAAAAGTTTGAAACCTCTATAATACAGCTTTCAAGAAGCACACCATTGTTTTGCACCGCAGACAAAAATCTATCTGGAAGCAAGTTAATTAGCCTAATGAGTGCCAGTGTTGCCGATTCATCACACGTTAGTCACTATGGAAATAAACCAGCATTCACAGGGCAGCAAGAGCCACCACTGTGTGTGGCCACGCATGTCCTGTTTAGCTGAGCTGGCCAGAAGCTTGAACGGTGACATAATTAAAAGGACAGGTTACACAGGAGTTCAGCCAGCTGACAAATACTAATTCTTAGTTGTTTAAGACCAAGAATCCTGCCCAGGTTCTTTACGGTTATACCTATAATTAGAGCTATTATAACCACTGCCTGTAGAACCCATCTTTTCTAAATACAATCCCCCAAAAGATCAAACTTGACAAACCTGATGTTTATAACTAATAGAACTAATTACGGCACAGCAATCTAGATTCATGTCCATGACAAATTTCAGAGCTAGGATCCACAGATGGATTGGATGGATGCATTTGTAAACATTTTTTTTTGCTAGAGACAGAATAGTACATAAGACAGATTATAAATGAGATTTCCCACAAAGTATACATTGCATACACTTCATCTTTGCTTTTCTTAAAATCCTGCTTTTCAGAAGTCCTTATTAAAAAAAACACCAAACAAACTATGAAAGAGTGAATACAGTATTATAACAGAGCATTGCTAGCTTAACTGTGTTGAGAAGAGCTAGGAGGGAGAACACTGATGAAGGAAGACCAATTTTGAGAGGAAATACTTAACACCTATTTCCAAAGTTAAAAACGGACTAGCAGTCATCCAACCGCGAACAGAAGTGCTTTGAAGGAAGATATGCATAGGAATCTAGAAGTAGTTCTTAGTCCTCACCAAGAGTCTCATTCAAGAATTAGGATTTAAGATAAATCATATCTGATTTCAAAGAAGCTCAATGTCTTTTCAGATTGCCAACAGAATTAGCATTGTTTCATCTGCCATACATTATGGCTTAAAGGAAAAGCCTCAAATCACAAATCAAACATCAAATCAGATAAGCAAGAACATTTGTCACACCAGTTAATTTTGGTTGTCACAGGCCCAGAAGAACAGAGGACTAACCTTACTTTAGTGATTATTTTTAAAGTGACCTAAAAAACCACTGTCACTATAACAAACGTGGGAATAACACCAATTCTTGTGAAGATACTTACTTTTTAGGAAGTACAGAAAACTCTTCCGAGATCCATAAAACTATGTGCAATTCATAACATCACTCATATCAAACATTTTTTTCTGAAATGGGGGGTTGGGGGGCATTCCACTCTACAGTTTGTCTTTCCCAAATACTAAGGTGTGGGGATTCCATTTCTGGAATGGATGTTCCTGAATAATTTACTTGCAGAGATTTATTCTCACATGATGGAACCAACCACTTGCAACTCTTCCTCTTTACCTTTTTTCCACTTTCACTAACTTCCACAACTGTTTTCACCTGAGGTGTGCTACTGCAGGGAGCAGCAGAGGACAGAAGCATGATAAAACATACATTCTTAGTGATGCACAAAACTACTGATGTACAAGTATCAGGTACCACTAAGATGCACATTACGGAAAGCTACCCGAGAAANAACTACAGTAAGGTCACAAGTCAGAAACAAAAATATTTCCTTATTATTCTGTTTGGTCCCCTTTGATGATTAGAATACTTGTTATTTTTAGCTCTGAGTGGAGAATGACCTTGTCTGCTTAAACGGGGAATGAGGAGAATCAACTGCATTGCACTAACATATATTTACATGTATGCAATGCACACATTTTGCTAGCAGATAACTGCTTGCTTTAGAGCTACAATTTAAGTTAATTGTCACCTTCCACTGAGAATAAAGTAAGGTCAGTCATTTATACCTTCCTCCAACACAGCTCTAGAAACAGAAATACTATTTTCTGTACACAAAGAATAACTTTCAATATGTGCAGAGCTTGTTTTATATTAAAAAAAACAATAAAATGCAGTATTCCACCAATGAGCAAAAGAATCAACGGACAGTCTAAAAATATTTTGTGTGCAAAATATGAGTTAGGAGTTTTATGTTGAGGAAAAAGGGCAAAGTAACTAAGTACAATTGTGCTAAAACTCTTTAAAGAGGTAATATAAAAATATATTGTTCCCCATTTTACAGTACAATTACGGCTTCAGCAAAGATGGTAAAGAGAAGAAAAGTTAAGAAACTGGCATCTTGTTCTCTGCAAAGGTTACACTACAAACTAACCTAACTCAAGCTAGCATCATCTGAAAACATTTATGTCTGAGTGAGAAGCAGCACCCTGAGAACACCTGTCTGAGGTAAGCTTTATTTTAAACAGTAGGCAGCTGAAGATTTGTGTGATAATCTGATCTTGGGAAAGTTAAATTAATAAGGCTTTGAAGACTAGCCCAAAATTTCATTTATTAAAACATTTCATTTAAAAAAGTCTGCCTTGTATTCTTAAAGTATTTTCCTTTCCAGAGTACCCATCACATTTTTGGTATTTTTCCTAAATTAACCTGTTCTTCCTAGCAGCTGTATTTCAATGGACTTGCAATTGCCTGTTCAGCTGCTGAACGAGGCAGCAGCCTTTTGAAGCACCTAAGCTCAGCATTCTCAAAGCTGTTCTTTCCCTATGAGCAGAACTAACCAAGTCAAATTTCCGATAGCTTTGTACCCAAATCCCTCCAGTGACATTGTGACCAGGTTCCTCTCAGGCTCATCTATGACTTTCAGCAATATCTCCCCAGGACTCTCACCTCTGACATGCCATCAGGGGCCAGCAGCCCTAGCACCTCCCATTCCTGGATTGCTAGAACTACACCACCTCAGCCTTTTTACCACATTCCTCCTCTTCCCACCGTCTCTGTGTGTAGGTGACAAGGGAACAGAGGGCCCCAAATGTCATGGTGACTTCAATATATGTGTGTTGACTGACTGGACCAGAGGCCAATGAGCACACAAATCTCCTGAGTTCATGCAGCAGCCTTATTCTCCGCAGAAGTGCTAAATCTGCTTTCTTTTCTCTCCCTGCTGTCAGTTTACTTTTTAAATTGTTCCCCTAATTCTGGGAAGTGGGACAGATTAATACAGAGCACATAAACATTTTTGATGAGCAAATTCAGCTAGTGCAGTTGAATTGAAAGAGACTATGTTGTGTACACAAGGACTGCTCTTCATCTGAGAAGAAACCCTGTTGTGCTACATCATCCAAGTCCTTTGTAAAGATGAACTTGACCCTCGAGTACAGACTTACAGTATGAACAGGTAAAAGTGAAACAATTTCTGCTAAGCATATATAATCAATAAAATGACAGAGACAAGTAACAGAGAGTTACCATTTATCACCTATGTTTTGCCACAACAACCTAGCACAGAATTACTTTTAATGGGAGTACTCGAGCTGAAGTATCCACTTTTTTTTTGGTTTGGAATCAAAAGTAGTAAAAAAGTAAGCATTCAAAATGTTCAATAATAAGAAAGTGCACACATTCAAACATACAGATTTCCACAAGAGAATATAACGAAAACACTAGCCAAGCTGAGGAGAGAAAAAGGTAGTCTGAATCAAAGTACATGCAACTGTTGCACCACAGACAAACACAGCCGCTTAACTCATTACAGGTGCAAAATCACAAGCTTCATGCAAAGGTCATTTTTAAATGTAACTCAGGTCAAAAACAGCAGCACACAAAAAGCCATGCTGAGGTTTTCTTGTTTAAACTGCAGACTAAGATTTGCCGAAGTCCTTAGTTCTTGTCCATAGTGCAAAGCTAATTATTTCAGTTGTACTTTTGTGTGCCAAAAGGAAGCATCATCTAGTCTAGTTTCTCATTAGGCCAATGAATATGACCCAGCTCTAAGAGAAGCTCTCCCACCATGGCAGAACTGCAAAACATTTGCAGTAAATAATAATAAAAATAGAACTCAAACAGCTGTGATACCAGGACATCCTGAGCTACGCTGCTCCTTTGCCTTCTTGATTGCTGCTTGAAAGAGCCTGAAATTAGTCTCTTTTTGTGGCCTGCATTTAGCCAGCTTCAGTTTCCAGGCCCTGCACATTGTGGTCACATCATGCTAAAAGAAGAAAACACAAACAACCTTCCTCACTTTGTGGAATGCTTCTCCCACCTGCTTCCCATGCAAATGCTTTAGGCCACTGTGTTTAAAACAGGTATTAGTCTATTAGTACAACAGAGTAAGCAAGCATTAAGCCGACACCTAGTCAACCCAAAAATTTGTTAGAGGTACTTAAGAGCAGCTACATTTGCTTTGAAACTTCTCTTTCGTTCCAAAGGGGGTGTTTTCGCTGCTGTATAAACTGAGCTAGAGGTAGCATAACTTGCAAAAGAACCTACATTAAGGAATGCATCTTGCCATATATCTTATGGTATCTCAACTATTCTTTTTATGTAGTCTTTAGATAGCAGTCTTCAGCTAAAGATTGTAAGAATACCGACATTCTTTTAATAAGTGGCAATTTCAGACAAAAATATCAGTTCAGTGGTGCTGAAATTCTATACATATTGTTCCTGAGATACAATAACCTTTTAATGAGACTTTCTGCCCATCAGGTGTTGAGATAATATATTGATTAAACCATCCGCACAGAGTCACTTTCAAACCCAAGTATTTTTTTAACCAGCTTTTTAACTCTTTGAGAAGTTCCACCATTAGGCTGTTCTCAAGCATACGCTACCACAAACCAGGCTCCTCTAGTCTTACTTGTACCCATGTCACAACTTACAAGGCTCAAGAGAAAAAAACAAACCCAAACCAACACCAGGCAGGTTTCTGTCTCCAGTGGGAACCTATCCAGTGGGTACCCTCTACTCCGCACCTGCTGCCCGAGAAGAACGCAGCATCTTCCCAGCTGGCTCAAGGAGGCTAAGGATGACTTGCTGGCTAGGAGGAGGGACCGCCAGCCTCGTCCAGTAGCTGGGGCACAGCTGGGCTGACAACCGCCTTCCCAGCGCCCCTTCCAGCCAAACCAAACTCTGCCCGGCCTGCGCCACGGCCACGGCCCAGGAGCCCAGGGCCAGGCCAAGCAAAGGACGCCGCTAGAAGCGACCCTAACCCCGGTAAGGGCAGCGACACGGCCCCCTCCGCTCTCCTCGTTCCTCTCTGCCCAAACGGGGCGGCCGAGGAAGGGGCAGCAGGTGAAAACAGCTCAGCGCGGCAGGGGAAGGGAGCGGAGGAAAGGCACGCGCCTTGCGCCTGGGGCCAGCCGAGCCGGTGGGGGGACACCAGGGACAAACACCTCCCGCCCCCTCCGCCGGCGCGTCCCGGGAACCTCGCCCTCCCTCACCTGCCGAGCTCCCTGCCGGGGCTGAGGCTGTACCGCTCCTGGAAGGGCTCGGTGCGGATGGGCGTGCGGATCTCCGTCAGGAAGCCGCCTCGCCGCCGGCCTCGGCCGGCAGCGGGCTGAGGTGGCGGTGGCCGCTCACCGCGGGAGCGGCTGGGTGGCGGCTTCTCCTCGGGGCTCATGGTGCGGGGCTTCTCCCTCAGCAGGGCGGCGGGGGTGGGGACGCGTGCGTGCCTGCCTGCCTTCCTTCGTTCCCCTTCTTCGACTCGGTCCGCCCTTGCGCCGCGCCGGGCTCCCCTCTGGGTTGCGGGGTGAAGCCGCCGGCCGTTGCCGCCGCTGGAAGAGGGCGGCAGGCAGCACGCGCCGGGCGGAGAGGAGAGGCGGGGCGCAGGGGCGGGGCCCCGCCCTTTAAGGCCTCACCTTGGTGGAGGGGCGGGAGGGGCGGAGCGCCGCGCGGCGCCGGGAGGGACGGTCGGGCAGCGCCCCCTGCTGGCAGCTGCAGGTGAGGGGCGGGTGGCGATGGCGGTGAGTACTTCTGTTTAAAGCGGCGAGATATGAACGCTAATAAAAGCCCTGATGAGCAGCCGGGCGGCGGGTTGGTGGCTGCCGAGGCAGCAACGTTGGTTCGGACTTTTCTTCGCACTTGCTGCCACCCAGGACAGTCGGCCTGTGGGCGTTCAGGTGTGTACCCCCTGAGGGAATGTGGACACGTCAGAAGGGCAAATCCTGAGGTGAAATGGCAAGAGCTGGACCTGGAGGGTATGGCTGTGGGGACACTGGGACGAAAGGCTGAAGGAAGGTGAGGACAGGAGGGGCAGCGGCAGCTCTGAAGGGGACAAGCACACCTGGGCCCACCGGGTGAAACCTTGGCCTCTCTGGTGTCTGAGGCACAAGCTCCAATCGAGGCTTCCCCGCAGCTGTGCCGTACTTGATTCCTCTCCTTCCATGCATGCCTGGGCTCCACATGTTTTTATGAAAAGTGTGGAAACTGCCTCCCAGACATCCGTTTGTCCAGGCTGGTGGAAATTTTCTGACAGATTGAGAAAATGGCTGTACTCCTCTCACTTCACAAGCATCCCCAGGCCCGAAATCAGAGCAGGACATCTTACCATCCAGCTTCCTTAATGTACGTGTTTAAGAGACCTGTTCTGCGTGGCAGTCATTTGTGGAGGCAGTGCTGTGGCATTTGTCTCCATTAAAGGCACAGAAACTCCCTGCTGTTGCCTGCTAATATCCAGAGCATGGGGGAGAAGAGAAAGATGAGGAGGATACGTCCAGGCCGACATACAGGAAAGGATTCATCCCAAACCCTGGGCATTGATCAGGGATGGGAGTACAATTGCTGACAAGGCATTTTTCTGCAATTCCCTCATTCACTTAACACAAATTCAAGTAACATTCAACACAAATCCCATTTGCAGAAATAAATAGTTTAGGGATAAAGTTCAGAACCAGTACATAGAGTAATGGAGTGTTCAAGACTTACAGTATTGATGGACTTTCCACTCGGAGCATTGTTTATGCTGTAGCAGGGCCAGGCTCTTACTGCTGAAAAATAAAACTTGGATTAAACAAGGGTTTAGAAATTATTGCCTCCTAAAGTACGTATCAGAGCCATTTGCTACAGAGGAAACATTGTTGACTGAAAAATAGATTGTACCTGAAAAGTATGTTAATCCTAAATGAAGGCTGCAGATACTTAATTTTTGTGGTAGTTTCTACTTCACTTACTTTCACAATCATTTTCCTGGGGAAGGTCAGGGGTAATCCTGCAAAAAAAAATTATGGAAAGGAGTGTGATTACTGATTCAGGAATATGAACAGACCTTCCTCAAAACACTTTGAGATATTTAAGGTTCTCTGGCCATATTTTAAAATAAATGACAATATTTAGATTCTTCAGTGCCTTTAAAAACCTATCAGTTGGTTTTGTATAGCACAAAACATGGACTTAGGTTTTTTTCCATATATGGTTATTTTATTCAGATAAATTTAAGATACGTTTTTATCTAACTTATGGAGACTTTTGAGTATATCACTTCTGATTTTCTGGAAAGCCTTTTACTCCACAGAGTATGTAAGTTTATCTATTTTTCTTCCATAGGGTAGAAAATACCACTGAAGGAGTGTCTTAATATAACAGGAAGATGGATTTGTTGCATTCTTTAAAAGAATTATCCACAGAATTGGAAGACAATACCAAAAAGAAAAAAAAATGTGCATTACTGTCTTGAAAAGTGACTGAAATAAAATCTTTTCCCACTTTACTGTGCACTAGCCATAGCACAGACTATGATTTGCTCTGTTGTAGTCTGTTGTACCAGAGTGGAATTGATATATGCTGTATTAATTTAATTTTTCCCCCTAGAAAGAGCAGACATACATTTTATGACTCCCCCGTGTATTTAAACCAGAACTGATCTTAGTCTTAAATAGTGCAGCATAAGCTAATAAGTGCTATCCACACAGGGAGAAACGTGCAGATTTATTTAGAGATAAGCTAACAGACACATCTAGGCTGGTTATTCTCATGCAGTACCTACTGAAAAAATGCATTTGCTTTTTTTCCTGTCATTTGGATATTTGGCTTCAATCACCGAAACATTATTAGCTGTTGTATGCTCAATGGCACTCGGATGGCATAATGAACATTGATTTCTGCTTGCACAGATAGCATTAACTGCTTGATGTTTCAGTATTCTTTTTTTCTTTTCTGCCAGTAGCACCCAAGGAGTGTTTAGCTTGCAAGATAAGAAGCAGGAGGTGAAGTGGAAGACACTACCCCAGGTACTCTGTTTAAAAGAATGTCCTTCTCAATTTATGTCCGCGTGCTCTGGAACGAAAGAACGATTTCAATTTTGCCCTGCAGAAGTGGATCAAACTTGTTGCATAGGGACATAAACCTTGCTCAGACTAAATTTAGCTTGATTTTCACAGGACATTCCTCTTCTCAATATGAATGTGTATGAATATGAGGTTTCTTACTAGCTACAACAAAAGAAATCTCCACTTTTCCAATTTAAGGAAGGCAGGCACAGCTCCACTAAGCGGCAGCGCTAGGCATCATCAGTGCCAGTTTCCTTGAATTATTTTAATGTTTATGAGAGATTTAATATAAACTGCTGCTCACGTGGCAATAATAGGTATACCTCTGTTTCTTTCATACTGTTTGATTTCATCATTTCCAGGACAGATGAATAAACCTGTGCTCAGAGAATCTAGGACTAACCTGTCCAAATATGTTCACAGGTTCATACTTTGCAGAAACTTCCATTTGAACATGAGTTTTATATATACTATAATAACATTAATTTATGAGTTGGAAAACAGATCGTATGAGCCCCTACACATTCTTTTGGGTGCTCCACAGATGACTTTCACAGCTTCTCTGCAGTGCCAAGGTGTTTCCAAAGACTGATTCACCTTTCACAAATTAAGCAAAGTACATTTTACAAAATCCTGGCTGCATCGCTATTTATTTTATGTCTGTGTCCAGAACGTTTGGTTTGTACATTAGGAGGACTGCAATATGTAGTTGAAGCACAATTACAATGTTCAAAACGTGTGTTGTGTGCTTTACATACTCTAGTAGCAGGGGTTAAACTCTAAGGTCCCAGCTGTATTAATGAATGCACAAATCAGTAGAGCTGTTAACTCACATGCCTAAAGTAGGGAATTTTATAGTCCATTGCCAAAGATGCCAAAGCTGTCAGTAAACATACCCTCACACACTAAGCATCATCTTATAGAGTCATCTGTATTATTAATTTCAGTCGTTCTTAAAAAGTCACTGATCAGATTTAATACTGACATACCTACGAAGGTGCTGAAGTCAATTCACAGCTTGTAACACAGTTCCTCAGCAGATTCCAGCACTGCCCCAGCTGCATTCCTGAAAAGCTGTAAATCTCAATATGACTCCATGCGGCACGCTGGTGAGGCACCTATCCTGCTTTGTCTATGGACTGAAGCATATTTAGTGCTGAAAACAGAGAAATAGAAGCATGTGCAATTAATATTTGTATGCTGTTTTGATCCTGCAAATCCAGCATTAGGAAATCTCACCCAACAATAGTTCTTCCACTGTTGTCTGTGGTCCATTTTGAAACTGACTGACCAGATTTGCAGCATCCCACCGCAGAGTAGTTACAGCATTTCTTAAATTTTTTTTTTCTTACAACTAATTAATTTTCTAACTGGGAAAGGAAAGAATCCAACCTAGTCTTTTAATTTTAATACTGAAAAATTTAAAAGGTGAAGGTAAGGCCTTAAAGTGTAGTCCTTCACAGAAGGAAAGGTAAGTGACCTTAGTATTACTCTTATTTATTGTTGACACAAAAAACTTGGCCATGCAGCTCCACTGCCTTCTTGTACCATAAGAGCTTATTATAGGACATCTTACATACCAGAAATTCAGGAAAAAAACTTCACTAGTTGCAGCCTTTACGTTCTCCAGTGACTTCTGTTCTATTCAACCTCAAAGAGCTGTAACACAGCACTGTGAGGATAAGCTTCATTTACACTAGAGTTAAAACAAGATAAACATGCTTTCCCCCAAATCCTAATATAAATAATAATCAGGGCTTGTGTTTCAGAAAGAATTATCAATCTTTTTTTTTTTTTTTTCCTTCAAAACTTAATTCCAAGAGGGTAGGAACTAAACAAACCCTTGCACTCTTCGTTTTGATATAGCCACGAACAGTATTTTCTGGCAAAATTGATTTTGAAGGTTACCAGAATTAAATTAAAAAAAATAATAAAAAAGCATGGATTTGCAGCACAAGGAAGATTTATGATTAGAGGAGATACAGGGGATCCTTTGTGGCTTTGTTCTCCATTGTTCTCCAGAAATGACAGCTATTGTCCAGTCTGGCTCTTGTGTAAGAATGAACATCAGGCCTCAAGTGGATTTATTGTCCATTGTAGCAAAAAAAACCTATGACTTTGCTACCACAAGATGGGAGGGGATTATTATTGATTTGTAATATCCAACAGAATAGGGTTAGCATGCCAAAAGAGACATCTGATGTACGTATGGGGCTTCAGGCGGCCTGCCGCTGTGCTTGAACAGAAATTCAGTAACATCTATCATAGAATGGGTTCTGGTAAAAGCTGTATTTCCAGCCACATGCATTGATCGCCTCCGCAGAAACTCACACCTTTGACATACCCTAATGATCAGCATCTCATCTCACTGCTTTTTAGTAAATATTGATTTTTTTTTTTTCCTTCCTTTGTATGTGAAAAATTCAGAGAAATGCAGCTTGGTATCTCAAATGCTTTCTCCCCCCTGCTTCCTCCTCACATGCACGCACAATCACACAAACAAGCTTTGAATAAAGGCTGCACATGGTGAGACCCGGATTTCTTGAGCACGTGCATGGGTGGGTGCTGCTCTTACCGCCACCAAGGTCCCTGCCACAGGAGAGACAGCACTGGCCTTAGGCTTGTGGATGTGTGCTCCTCCACACGTGATGAAATGCAGTGCCTCCTGCAGGTCTCTGAAGCATTGTCACAGTGACATAGTTTCATGGAATCAGGGAATTGTCAGAGTTGGAAGGGATCTCTAGAGACCATCCAGTCCAACTCCCCTGCTAAAGCAGGGTTGCCCAGAGCACATCACTCAGGACTCCATCCAGGTGGGGCTTGAAGGTCTCCAGAGAAGGGGACTCCGCACCCTCCCTGGGCAGCCTCTGCCAGGGCTCTGACACCCTCACCACAAATAAGTTTCTCCTCATATTGGAATGGAACTTCCCATGGTCCAGCTTGTGCCCGTTGCCCCTCGTCCTGTCACTGGGAACCACTGAGAAGAGTCCGGCTCCATGCTCCTTCAACCCACCCTTCAGATCCCTGGAAGCATTCCTAAGGTCTCCCCTCAGCCTTCTCCAGGCTCAAGAGTCCCAGCTCTCTCAGCCTTTTCTCACAAGGGAGATGCTCCAATCCCTCCAGCATCTGTGTTGCCCTATGCTGGACTCTCTCCAGTAGTTCCCTGTCTCTCCTGAACTGGGGAGCCCAGAACTGGAGGCAGGATTCACATTTGCTTCCAGTTTGTCTTGCGCAAGGTATGCCTAGCATTTCTGTTGGTCTGCCTTCCACAGGTTTACAATTTTTCCTTATAAAAACTGTTCCTCATATTTAATCTTTCCCATCCTTTCCTATTGTACTGTGATCCCTCATGATGTGTCATTTATGTAAGAAAACAGGTATGGTCAGCAAGGTGTCTGTTGACTGTGTATCTAGGCGTGTTAATCTATCCTGGAATGTGCTAATGAAACATGCCTGAGATATTACAGTGACGAGCAGTAGAGAAATGGGTGTGACATACTGAGGATGCCAGAGCATCTTGCTATTTATTTGCTGTCAACACTAAATGCAGACCCAGCATATGGTATTAAGAAATCATCTTTGCACTTGCATTTCATACCTATAAGGCAGTAATTACACCTAGAAGCGAGGTATGTGTAAGTAGTGTAGTCATCTCTTTTCTCCCTCTCTGTGTCCAGGCATTTTCTATAGCGAGGAATAAGCTCACATGCTTTCAAGGCAGGGCTGGTCTTAAGGTAGTCTAGGAGATCATGGAGCTTCGGTTGTGCATACTTCTGTGGAAAACCTCAAGTTTTAGACACGTACCCCGAGTAATTGAGCAAAAGCAGTGGAAAAGCCTGAATGCAATGGTCAGAAAGGGTAAGATCCTGGAAGAGCAATTCCTTAAATCAGTGGACTTACACTAGTGCCAGTTTCAACCCACTCTAGTAAAATAAATCCTCTACGAAACAAGTTATTTGTAACAGACAGTCCACACAATGCCATAACAAAGTGATTTTATTGACATTCCTCTATAGTGATATGGTTGAATAGAAAGCACAGCCTGAGTATCATGTGACATTTTTCTGTCAATATAAGCAAAATCAGTCCAATAATGAGGACCTTTCCTGCCATTGACTTTATGTAGTCTTTAACAAAAACCGTAACAGACATTTCTGTTAGATAAATTGGAAGCTGCAGGGAATTTGGCTAATGGTACAATATTTACTCTACCTAGTATCTACTATCTACAGGCATCTGTTTTACTACTAGAACAAAAGAACTGCATGACTCACTAGAGAGAAAGTAACAATGCAATTTTTTGGACCTGGTGATAATTGGAAAACCTATCCCAGATTTAGTATATTGCAGTCATTTTTTTTCTTTTAATAACGAACACTGAGGTACAGCAAGAATAATAATAAAAAAGCACCGCATTTGTAGAAAGATCTGTTGGTCTGCATTTGACTGAAAGTGTTTCATCTTGACTGGGAAGCCCTATTAGTATTACTATGGAGACAGGGCAAATAATTATTTCAACAGAAATTAAGCAAGTCTCCAGTCAAATTTGTCCTTCTGGAATTCCTTAAACTGTTGCAGGATGAATAGCGAAGGATGAGTTTAACTTGTCCTCTGTGCGTGTGTATTTTAGCTTATTTCATTTCTGAATGTCCGAATTCAGTATCCTGCTGTTTTCAGCTAGAGGTATGTCACCTATTTGTTACAGTGAGACGAGAACAACGAAACACAAACTCCAGCAAACACCCCTCCCTCCCCACAGGCTGTCTCTCAGACTAGACTACGAGCTCAGACCTCAGCTACATAGAGTTTGTTGAAAAATTCATTGGCACTTGAGCAAACTGGGTGAAAAAAATAATAATCCTCTGTGTCAGACCTGTACAAAAACTTGTGATTTCTCCATTAGCTGTTAAGGTGTAGTTTGGACCACTCACTTCTTGCCTCATGGTAGCCATGGATCATCCTGAAACATCGAAATTCTGAAGATGTACAGCCACAGGATTGAAACTGAACACCCGCGTCACGCGCTGCAGGCTGAACTGAGACAGCATTTGATAAGGCTGAGACCTGATGCAATTAACAGTAAGATACGGTTGTTTGTACCGGATCGAATCTTGCATAGCTCATGTGGTTGAACAGTCAGTGAGACTACTTCAAGGTGGAAGACCTACTGATGACTTAAAGTCCCTGTTTGCATTCTCATATCTTCAGCTTAATACTAGTACGGCAGCAGGATTTCATCAACATTTCCCTCTACTGTTGATACCGTCACAACAGTCACTTTGAGGAAGATATGGGCCTTCTGAAACCAGAAGTACAAATTAGCAATATTCATTGCTCCTATCGAACACTGTGATTTGCAAAAGCAGTGATTGCCTAGGCATCCCATTTTTCATTTGAATTCTCACATCTGTTGATGTTGATGACCTATCTTAATCTAGCCACCACCATGTTTAAAGGGAGCTGAGGGAAAGGAGCTGAACAGATTATTTCACTGTAAATCTGCCCTATGGAGTATCTTCTAGTCTTTCCTGTGGGAAATCAAGGAAAGCCAGAGTTCTGTAATTAACAGTGTTTGACAAATGAAAATGCAGGCCTGGGGAGGGCACAGATGATAATATAAGTAACAGCATTTGAATCGAAAGGTGAACAAGGAAGGGTATGTGCCTTGCATATGTGTAACTACAACCACAAAGTCAATTAATTGCATAATGGGCAGGTTAAATAACAGGGCAAGGGAAAAATGTACCTCCCTCTCTCCTGTTAGCACCATTCACTGCCTTGCTGGCTCTAACATTAATGTGCCACTTAGATGCATGGCTTCCCCTTCACCCCAGACTGGGACCAGGTTCAGCCCACGGTATGATACGAGGAACGGAGAAATGCAATGTGAAACACTGATCTGGGTATCCTAGGGGTGATGTTAGTGTTTGAAAACCTATTGGGGTAGGGCGTTTGGGAAGAGAGAGGGATAGGACTGGAATGATAGAACGCCAGAAAAAGCAGAGTATGGCGTTTTCTTTCTCTTGATGAAAATAGGCAACTGTCTTCCTCTACTCTTGGCTTCAGAGCCAAAAAAAAAACAAACAAAAAACCTGCAAGGAAATCTGCACGACCTTTGATGTCCTCACAGTCACCTAAGAGAGCAACCTTTTAAAAATACTAGGCTGTGTTCTTGAAAGACAGCTCGGATGAAGGACTTTGATGGGAAGTAGCTGGCTATGCTGTAGGATTCCCAGAGCAGGAACACACAAGGAGATGGCATCCACCAAACGTGGAACTGGGTAACGCCTGATCTAGCTCAGTGTGTGGCGAGTGCCAGGACATCTCATGAATAGGAGCTTCTGGAGAAAGCCTTCAATCGGTGGGGTTTGATGCTGTCTCTGAAATACAAACGTCTTTTATTACGCTACAAAAAAATAGTTGCACTTTTTCTTAATAAAATATAGTTTTTAAGTACTTAAAAAAATTTATACAGTATTCTCAAGACTGGATTTTTTCTTTTTTAAACTTTTTTACTCTGTTAATGAGACAGCTGTTGATGCACTATTTTCCTTGGCCAAAGATGGACAAACCACTTGAGTACTTCTCTTTCTTCCATTCTTAGAAGGCATCCAAGATTTGACATAGTGCAGGTAACTTTGTAACATCACCAGGAATAAAATGAGTAACTACACAGAAATCACTGGATTTTGGGGCCCGGTGGGAAGAGGCAGAAATTACATACATTCGAAGATTTTGTTGTTCAGTCTCTCCAGGTGTAACTCCCTCCCATGTAATTCATGTGCGTGTGGCAGACACTCTCAGAAAAAAAAAAATTCAAGATTTCTGTCTCTACTGTGGGGCTGGTCATGTTGAATGGATGCCTGAGAGCTTGTTTGTGGAAATACTGAGCATCATTTTTGGTGTCTGGGTCAATGAAGTGGCCTGTAGCTGTGGCCTCCGTACGCAACCGTAAAACGAATGCTCAGTAAGAATAATAATACGCACTATAAAATAGATTCTCAGTAAAAGCCATACAGTAAATTACTATAAAAGTGTCTGTGATGTCACAGAACTGAATGAATGGGGCAATTTAAATATCCCAAATATTTTACATATCATTATCAAAAACCACTGTTTCTGCTTAGAAACATGGGTTTGGGTCCATCACCTTTCAAATACCCATTGAATTAAAGCAGGAAAATGATCTAAAACTCTCAGAATGCAATTTTTCAAGTATGATGAGTTTCTGTATAGCCACCATAAAAAACTACATGGGGAAGCAGGGTCCAATTCCTTTCTCTGGAGAGAAAACTTACAGGAATTAGATGTGTCAGACAATGAACCGACCTCCTGATTATTCAGTTTTATGAAGCACAGCTAACACAAAACTACCAGTTAAGCAGCCCCCAGGGGGGTGTGGTATTTCTTGTGAGCTTCTAGACACTACGATGTTAACTTCTCACTTACCTTCACTCACCCTTCACAAGTCTCTCACTCACTTCATATCTCATGCACTGAGTGTCAGAAGTAAAGATACTTCGTATTTCCTTTTCCCAGTTAAGACAAACACTTTCAATCTGAGATTAGTCTTAGAATACAAGGGCAACAAAGATTAATACACAGGAAATAATGAGAGCAGTGTGGTTGATTGAAACAGCCTCAGCAAAATCCATCCAGAGATGTCTTCCTTCCTTGCGTTCTCTGGCTCCAGAGTTGGAATGCAAAGTACAGCAAAGTGAAGAGGGTTATGTCTGCA
Organism: Nycticryphes semicollaris; assembly: GCA_013400055.1. Classification (NCBI taxonomy): domain Eukaryota; kingdom Metazoa; phylum Chordata; class Aves; order Charadriiformes; family Rostratulidae; genus Nycticryphes; species Nycticryphes semicollaris. Next base: position 282,780 of record VXBJ01000260.1, read on the forward strand.
GTAACGAGAGCTACATCTCTGGTTTAGAAGCACCCAGTCTCATGGCAGGGCCTTTGGGCTTACTCCAAGAGGAAGTACAACAAATTTTTAACCCAAAGTGAATTACAATCCCTCTCATCCCTCACAAGCACCCTCATTCACTGCAGCTTCTCATTTAATAGACCCTAGACTAAGACCTTCTGTCTACAACCACTCTTGAGGTTATGGAGATTTGCACTGAAGAAGAAAAGAAAAATGACAGAACTGAAGGCAGCCTCCAGCAACCATAGATTAGCCCAGCCTGACAGAAAATAAATGGCTTCTGACACAGGGGATGGGATTGTCTAGACTTCTCATTTGGAAAGGAGCATTTTAAACATCAGAAAACAAAGATCTGGTAAACGGAACCCAAGGGTATTCATAAGAGTAGAACATTCTTCTTATTTCCCCTTTTCCTTGTCGTGTATGATACTAAGGTAAGGGAGCCTTGTCCTTTATGCTACATAAGACATCCTTCTTGAGTGTGCACAACCTTGTGCTTCTTGTGTGGTAAACATTACAATGGAGATGCCCCTCCCAATATCTCTGAAGTGCAAGTTCTCTCCAGTACTGGCAAGTAACAATCATAACAATCGCTGTTATGCTTTGCATTTGCGTTACCGGTTGGTTTTTGTTTAGTTTTTGAAGGTCTTATCTGCACCATGTATCTGGGCCAGTTCCAGCTGATGCAACTGATGTGGATCATGAGTTCGTATATAAAAACTTCAGGTTTGCTCATAGGCGTCTCTCAGGTGGACAACACATAAAGGGAAAACAAGGTTGGATGAAGAAATATTTGACCAGCTCCTAGTACTGGATTCAACGGTTAAGAAGATGGGCTGTGAATTGATTTAGAAGATGCGGGCATATAAAAGCTTGGAATGCTTGATGAGGTTTTTTTTTTTATTTTTTAATCAACGTAGGTGGAAGTAAACATTTATTAACATTTGGTCAAGTGTAGTGTAACTTGCATTTGTATTTTCATTGTTATTAATGGAGGTATGTAGAGATATACAGAAACCTTGAGACAGTTGTTTTTCTATTGCATACAGACTAGCAGTCCATTGGAAACAGGATGAAAGCATGAAGGTTAGATCTTAGAGGGCGGCAGTTCTTCATGCACAGCTTTTGTCAACCTTGATTTTTGTGTTTGTTTGTTTCAAAAATAAAACCACGGGAAACCAAGATCAAATGATGGTGGACAGGAAAGGTGACATCATCAGCCAGAAAAACACCAGAAGTGCCTGAATCCCCTCATTCAAGTCCAAAGGTGCTAGTTTCTTCAACAGCTGTCAGCAGCTTTTCATAGAGCATAGAATAGGAGGGGTAAGGTGGAAGATCCAAACGGTTGAAACACGTGTGTGCCCTGCGAAAGGAAAATATGCTACACGTTAAGCTTAATCTAAATAACTTGAAAAAATAAGAACTGAGAAAACAATCTCCTACTGAAACTCAAGACATTCTAGCTCACTCAAGGGAAAGAGAAAAGAAATTCTATTTAAGTAAAACTCTCAAATTCCACCAAAATCTGAGGTACTGAAATGTATATGTACATACACATGAATATTTCAAATAGAGGACACGAGCTTTGTATCAACATAACAACGTTCTCTGATATCCCTGCATTAGACGTTGCAGGGATCTTGCCGAGATCTTCATGGAGAAGAACGCTGGAGGTCACTGAGGAGTTGGAGTCTAGACCCTGACAGACAGAAAACTCCACTACTGTAATTTTGGTTGCTTTGAGTTTTTCAAAAAAAAAAACCCCTCCAAACCCACCGCAGCTCATCCCTACATCCAGCATGAGCAGCTACTAAGTTCTGCACCAGTGGACAAGCATAATGTGATGAACTGTACTGACAGAATGGGCTCAGCATGTGTTTATAGCAAGGCAGAGCTGACTGGTGAAAGACCATTCAGGGATGTGCTAACTGAAGAAAGGAGGTTGCTGAAAATACTCCTGGAAGTCAGCTGTTGGCCATCTGCTGCACGTCTGGCCTTTAAATGTTATTTATTTGTAGTAGCCAAGGCAAAAGTGAAATATTTTGTGCAGAGCAAGCTGCCAACTTCATGCCCCTCTCCTTCCCCCAGTTCTATCCTTATATTTACCCCCAGTTGGCAGCACCTTCAAAAGGAGCCGTGGAACAGGTTCAACACATGTTTCCACCTGGTTGCAGCTTTTCTGGTAGCGGCAATTATGCCCTGACACACACTGTGCGAGGTGCTGTACTACTCGGAGCAGAGAGACAGTCCCTGCCCAGACAGTTCATCCATTTCAACTGACTGAAAATATGTAGAGCTCATACAACCCAGGGGGAACACATCTTCATTAAAATAGTTTTGGTTTTTTTTTTTTTTTCAGTCAGCTTGGAGTTTCACTTGAAGACAGGCTGAGGGAGCTCAGGTTGTTCAGCCTGGAGAAGAGAAGGCTCCAGGGAGACCTTAGAGCAGCCTTCCAGTACCTGAAGGGGGCTACAGGAGAGATGGGGAGGGACTCTTTGTCAGGGAGTGGAGTGACAGGACAAGGGGTAACGGCTTTAAATTGAAAGAGGGGAGATTTAGATGAGATACCAGAAAGAACTTCTTTGCTGTGAGGGTGGTGAGAGGCCCAGGTTGCCCAGAGAAGCTGTGGCTGCCCCATCCCTGGAGGGGTTCAAGGCCAGGCTGGATGGGGCTTGGAGCAACCTGGTCTGGTGGGAGGTGTCCCTGCCCAGGGCAGGGGGGTTGGGACTTGATGATCTTTAAGGTCCCTTCCAACTCTAACCATTCTATGGTTCTGTGGTAAAAACACTTCTGTTTCATCTTACTCCCTCTGATAAACATGAATTGACAAAGCCCTCCAGAAGGAGTTGTAGCCTCCCTGGCTAACAATCTACGCTTCTGGCCCCTGGTGTTTTTAGAAGCTGTGAAGTTGTTTTGCTTTTACCTTTTCTATCTCATACTTGAATTCAATTTTATTTCTTTAAACGTGAAGCAGAAGGCAGAGCTACCCTAGAGAAAGTATTTGAAACTATGCTAGTCCTATCTCTTAGGCCACCCACAAAGTGGGAAAAACATGATACTGGTAGATGGGCTGGCCTGAGACTTGCAAATTCAGAGGGAGAGTTTTATCAAGCACTGGTGGTGAATGATTAAAAGCAATCAGGCAACTGAAATAGCCAGAGGCACATAATCTTCACTGCATCACCGAATTTCAATTAGGAGAGCTTTTATCACCCTTTCCCCCTCTCTGAATGAAGATTTGTTAGCTGGTCACTCTCAAGATGAGTGTACAATAAACACAGAATTTGTGGAAGTGAGCTGGGAGCACATGTGAGTTAGTGGAAGAGGAACATTAATAAAGCCATTATTTAATGTCTCTTGAAATTAAACATGGCAGCTCACGTGTATTATCCATGAGTAGTCCTGTGCTGTTTATTGTTATCTCAGCAATCTTTGGCAGCAGCAGTTGTTTCTATAACCCATTGCCAATACATAACAGCCACTGGGAGTTAATTAACTGAAGGATTCTTGTAGTCCATTCAGAACCTCTTTATCATAGGCAAGGCAGCACCATTCACAGACAGCTGCGCTTGAGGAGCTCAGCTGCCCGGCTCCACAACTGGAAGCAGAATAGTCAGAGCTGCTCAGGTGTGGATTCTGCTAATCTGACTTCGCTGAACCTAACGCAGTATCTCCGTATGGTACTTAACCCTGGCATATTTAACTGTGTGAGACCACAGCACCTCAGACGTTGCTGTCATGCACCCCAGTCTGTGATTCTGTGCGATTCTGTGTGGGGCAGACATACCCACAGCCACTGATGCTGGTGTTTATTTCTTGCAGACATTCATCTGTCCCCATCATTATCCATCTCCTTTCGTACTGGTTATGAAACAACCTTGCAATGCTGTTGGCTTTTAGTCATTCCTGAACTAGTCAATCTCAATAAAAAGACCAATTTATTTCTCCATTATGAGGTTTACAGAAGTGGTCTCTTCCACAGAAAGTCTCACAGAATTTATTGTAGGGAGAAACTCTTACAAAGAAAGGAAGATAAAGCTAACATGTCTAAACAATGAAGTATTTTGCCAAGGAACGCTCTTGTGTTCTCCAGTTCAACAACTTTATAGAAAAAAATCCCTTCAGGCCAATAAATGTCATCAAATAAAAAATTAAAACTAATTTTCAGGAATATTATGGATGCGAGATTTACACTTGTACCTAACTTATGGTGCAAAACACACTGTACCACCAGAGACAAAACCCAAGGTCAGATGTTGGTCTGTAAAACCCATGTGGATCTACTGCAGCTCCGATGATGCCAGTGAAGTCCCCTCAACCTTACAACAAGATAATTATGCGCAAAATTGTCTGGTATACACTCTGCAAAAGGTCGGACATAGTGTCTACTTGTGTCACCGAACAACATATTCTGCCTCACTTGAAATAAGAGAGGGCTGACTGGGACTCGTTCTCATTCAGTGTTCCCTCCCTCCCATAACACCCACTGCTGCCTAACAGTGATGGCTGGACTCGATGATCCCAAGGGTCTTTTCCAACCTGCAGGATTCTATGATTCTAACTCTGTGCTGTGTCCTCCAAAGAGGTAAGTTGCTCCTGAACTACAGTAAGCATAATCCAGGGGACACTTCGTGCACATATTGGGGAGAAAACATTACATCAGCAGTGCAAGAAACAGTCAGAGCAATGCGAAAAGTCTCTCTTTCCTTGATTAAGCCTCCTGCCACATAAGCCTGCTGACATTTGAGAGGGTGTTCAGGGAGTGAGAGGTCTGGAATAAGAATTAGGTTGCTAAGAGCTCTTATGGAGAGAATTCTGGCTTCTCTAGAAGAAAATGCAAGATCAAGTCATGTAAACCAACTCTGACCCTCATGTGCCCTCATCCTCCAGTAAGTAAAGCAGTAAACGAACCACTTAAAATTTGATTCTTCCTGGCAATCTGTCTTTACACTGCTCAAAGCAGTTTTGGTGGGTCTCAACCTTTAGTTTTGCTAACTGTTAAAGGTGCTCTGCTATTTCTTCTCTTTTCTGAATTCTCTTTAAAAATCATGAGCTTTTAAGATTTTTTTGCTTTCTTGTTTTGTCACTTCCTTTAATCCCCATAACGATGAACCGAGTCCAAAGGCAGCAAGGGTGCAAAGAAACCTCATCCCATATTATTTACAGCTTGAACCTATCAACTGAAATAAGACTTGCATTCTAACATAACCATGTCTGTCAGGCAGAAACTGAGCATTTCTCCTTGTTGCCTTCCTTTCTTTAGATGAACCCACAAACCACTCTTTGATCAGCCTCAGGACCCACAGGTATCGACTTTTGTTCGTTTTGTCTGTAAGAAGAAATGCTTGTAAGCTGTCTGGGAACCACGTATTAAACATGGCTGTAGGTTTGTAGGTGGTATTTCTGTTGTATGTAGAAGAGAGGAAAGAGAGGAGAGACAGGAGATAAGGAATGATAAAAGGCAGCAAACACACACACTCAGTCCACTGGGAAAGAAGGAAATGATGGGAACAGAGTTCTTTGTGGTCACACTCAATCGCATTTTTAATTGCTATATGGGATTCTGAGGTGATTAAATACTTGATCATCTAATAGAGAGGGACATAATTCTCTTACAAAGGATCAGATATTTACTAGCATGGTAATCCTTATCATACATAGGTTGCAGACAGAACGGTAGTAATCACTAATATTACTTTGTTGAATGAAAATCTCTTTTGATGAAAGGGTAGTTGCAGCTCAGCAGCGATGGGGAAAGTGACCTCATTGAGTCAAAAGTGATGATTTGAGTCACTGGGATACATGCTGAGGTCTGTCATTAATGGATACTCGGAGAGAAACAACCTTGGAGCTGACAGGAGATTTGGCCAGGTGAGGAGCCCAGCCAGGAGACAGGGCAGTGGCATCTGTAAGCACCAAACAGTTTTCCAGGCTGAGGTTTTAAGAAGAGGGAACTGTTGTCTCTCCTATAGCTTCTAGTTCTTTGCACAGGTTTGTTTTGGTCCAGGAGATCTGCTGCCACAATATAAGATGAAGCTAGAAAGCCAGTGTCTGTTCATTAATGTTTGGTGGGGAACAAAGAGCAAGTTCTTGCGGAACTACTGCTAAAACTGGTTCTGTGTTAAATATCTGCATGACCTAGGACAGGTGAAGAGAGGTTTGCTGCTTCAGAAGAGGCTATAGCTAGAAGATTTCTCCATTCATCCCTACTTTGGCAACCAGCTACAAGAAGTAAAATATGTAACTCCTTTATTTTGGGATATTAGATGGGGAGAGTAAAACTCAACCTTAATGAACAAGCGGTTGAACCTGTGTCATTTTATTTGACAAGTTGCATCAGTATGGGAGCAACCAGGCTGCGGATTGACACTGACAGATGTGTAAATCTGGCAGGCTCTTTGGAATCTGCTTTAGCGTCACTGTCTAGAGATCTGGGGTCACAGCAGCATCACAGAGCTGCATAGTACTTGGCCTTTGTAACGTGTGTGGACTCAAAGTAAATACCAGAATCACAGAATCTTAGTGGTTGGAAGGGACCTTTGAGATCATCGAGTCCAACCACATGAAAAAACATGCTACAGATCCCTTCCCCAGCGCAGTCTTACCTGCCCTGAAGCTGGTCTCTGTGGCAATGACTATTTGGCACGTTAGTGGGTCGTTTAAAATGACCGGGGGTGGTGGTGGTGGCTTCCCTCAGCAGCACCGCCCCCCAGCTGACAGCCCCCTGGACAAGCAGAGGCCTTGTCCCGGCTTCAAAAAAAAGCCCCAAAAGAGCTTCTCGTCGGCCTTTTTCGCTACAGATCCCTTCCCCAGCACAGTCTTACCTGTAGGTAGGAATAATGTGTTTGGTACACACAAACTCTCTAGAAATAAACCACTGGTTGATTCTCTTAGTTCTCTTACACGAACATGTTACACCACCATTACCCTGCTGTGTGGTGGTGTTGATACACCTGAGGGACGGGATGTCATCCAGAGGGACCTGGACAGGCTGGAGAGGTGGGCCCAGGTGAACCTCATGAGGTTCAACAAGACCAAGTGCAGGGTTCTGCACC
>VXBJ01000261.1:7420-63550 GCA_013400055.1 Nycticryphes semicollaris
TATACACAAAGCTGGGAGCCTGGTTGAGCACTCTATTGCGTCTCTCCGGCTCCTCTCCCAGTTCTCCCAGCACAGTTCCCCCCTTCCCCTGGGCAGGTGTCTGAAACCCTGCCCCAAACCTAACAATGTCCGACCCGCTCGCTGCCACCAGAACCACCTCGTTCTCTCAGCGCAGTGGGGTCATACATATATATTAAACAACCACTTGCTATCGATCGATAGATCAATCTATCTATCTGTTTATTCCATCCCTGATGTGCGTGTTCCCAAACCGTACATTTCCAGGGAATATTTTCACCTTCTCATTTTAGGAAGGGGCAGATTAAATCAAAGCTGTTGCTGGAAGGCGACAGCACAATCCATTCCTCAGTAACCAACAATGCACTGGGACACAATTAAACTTTGGGGTTTTTTTGTTTTGTTCTGGTTTTTTGTTTTGGTTTTTTTTGTTCTGTTGTGTGTTATTTGGGTGCAGGAAATACATCTCTTTCTTTAAGCCCTCCTTCCATCTCTCACAATCTCAAATCCTCCCCATCCCTTGACGGACAGCTCGGTATAATCATTCATCACCTGCTTTTCTGCTTGTTTTGAGCACTGCCTTTCACAGGATGGGGACTTCCATTCTCACATGAGGAATCCAGGAATCTACAAACTCAACAGCAGCACAGACAGGAAAAGGCAATTTCATGGGCTGTGCCTTGGAGCTGGTCCTAGGTCTGACGGGGGCTTTTACGGGAGGCAGTATATTCCAGACAGGGAACCCAAACTGCCCTGACGAGCATCATCTTTGCTTTACACCCAGGCCAGCAAAAGCAAGGGAGGGGGGAACCCCACTGGCTGGGCTCAGAGGGTGTCCACACCAGAGCTCCCGGAGGTCCCTGCCTTCATTTCAGCAGACCACACTGTGCCAACCCATCCAGGAGAACCTTAGAGGTTCAAACTCTCGTTCCCTGCCCCAGTACTTCCTACTCCCACCAGGGACTCGAAGCCCAGGCTACATCGGGGACGAGGGTGTGGAGCAGCCCCACGTCCCAGGGGGTTTGTGTCAGCTGCGACCTAAGATGCATAACACGTAACTGTGACTAATGCTCTTGACAAGGCAGAAAGGAGGGAAACTATGGAAATCTGAAAGAAAAAGTATAGTTGGGCTCAAGAGCACCATGTGGAGCAAGGAGAGGCTGGCCATCAAGAACAGCTCTACTGGTATCTTCCACTTAATCTAATGACAGTCTCGCTCATAAGACTATTATTCCGGCACCCAGTGGGGCCAGTTCTGGCAGCGTGCTTTCCTTTCAGCTCCAAACGACAGTGTGAGGGAACTACTAACAGAGGAGAAAATTACAAAGTTCTGATCACTAAATTTGGGCCCCAAAGCAAGTGAATCTGCGGCACCACACAGAAGTTAAAGCGTGAAACACGTATTTTAAAAAACACCCCTCGGGGGGTCAGTGCTCAGCTGGCTACAGAGTCACCCTGAACCTCACTCTCTGAAATTCAGGGGTGTCTAGCAACGTCAAACATTTCTCATTCCTCTTCCACAGATCTATGGAATGAAGTGGAACATTTGACTCACCTGGTTGCTTATCTTTGCTTGGGAAGAACCACCTGAAACAAGAATACCATATGAAGAAGTTAAAATTATTCATTTGAGAACATGTTTTTTTTTTTTCCCCTAGCAGGGAAGAAAATAAAATACTCTTTCTCGCATCCTAGTGTTTCTCAGAGTCGAACAAAAGCACACTTTGCCTGCCTGAAGGCACACACTGGATACTGGGCGAAGATACAAGGAGACTGATGGCACTTCCACCCCTCCTGGCCACCAAGCAGACAATTATCCGTGCAAAGCCTGGACACAACTCGAGCATTTTTCCAAGGAAAAGAGAATCCACAGGTCTCAGACCACTGGGCAGCTATTAAAAAACAGAGCAGGCCCAGGAAGGCAGGCTATTTGCAGGGGACCAATATGGATATAAAATTAAGAAGCTGTTAAGACAAGGCAGAAGAGGCAAAAAATACACTTAAAACCACCACAGACGCAGTTCCAGGTACTTTTCCTGCTCTGCCAGTTCTGGGCCCTAAGGTTTTCAGCAGAATTTCTAGTGTTGAGGTTGACTAAACGGGGCTACATTTTTGTTTTGGTTGCCAATTGAAAGCCACTATTTTTATCCACAAGTCCCCCAAAGCATCTGTTTCTCTCTAGCTATTTAAGACTTCCTTTTATAAAACCTAGATTAGAGGTATATCATTATTTTTAAATGTTACTCTTTGCAGTCACACATTTTATCATCATTACACGTGTCATTATCTGTGCGCGTGAACTGTGTAAACTGAAGATGAGGAGACAAAATCCTTGCAGGGGGTCCGAGAATTATTTCCCCTTGAGCAAGTATTTGGGGAGAACACCCACTATTTGGTACAAGCTGGCACATCCCCAATAAAAGGAAAAGCAATCCTTTTACAGGTCACACTTTAAAGTCACACAGAGAAAGAGACTGTTTGGAAGCACCCAAAGAGAAGGCTAAGTCCCCAGCAGAGAAGGAGAATCACAGAGTGGTCTAGGTTGGAAGGGACCTTTAAGATCATCTAGTCCAAGCGTCAACCTAACTCTGAAAATAAACCCCATCATTAAACCACGTCCCTGAGCCCCATGCCAACCTGTCTGTACAAATCCTGTTTGCTTTCATGGGAAACACTCTATTCACACCGAGTTGTTCCTCCCAAGGAGTAAAAGATGGGGATACATCAAACCCTTCCACGGTTGGACTGTAAGGCAGGAGACAGTATGTCTTATTTAATGAGCTACATGGAGTCACAATTACAACAGACCTGACAGAGTGGTAGTTGTGGACCAATTAAAGGTTCGTATAATGTGATATAAATGCAACTTGGGTCATTTAATTTAGGAGGCTGCTTTCGGTTTGCTGTTTCCGTAACTGATCTACCTTGCTGCTAACTAATGGCTACGGGGGTTTTTTATTGCCTCATCACCGCTGTCCCCAAGTGACAGGCAAGTAAATGAGATCTACTCCAATCTCTTCCAACGGGTGGCCAAAAAAACCCTCTTGTTCCTCAACGGGCTGGGCACATCTTCAGGTTCTCTATGGGACCAGCAGTAAGATGCTTCCACAGCGTGGGCAAAGCTGCAAGAGACCAAAAGTCTCAACCTCTGGGTCTAATCCCAACGACAGACACACGTAGGAGCAATGTCTAAAACTGCATTTCCAAGGGAACAGTCCGGTGTCACACAGCCAGCAACAAGGCATGTAGAATTTCAGTGCCTGACAAGCCATAGCCCCAATTTGACCTAAGACGGGGTTGGACTTGATGTTGTACTTGGAGTAAAAGCTGCTACGCTGTCCAAGAGCAGGTCAAGTGCACGAGGTAGTGAGCAGAGTCACACACATTATGAATGATCTGGGTTACATTTTGCTCACCTGTCAAGGCCCTCCAGCAAGAAATTTTGCTCTCTATAGACCCTATAAATCCTAGAAATCCTAAAGAGAAAATAATAATAATAATAATAATTAAAAAAAAAAAAACAAGTCAAAGCTGTAACGAGGAGACCAAGACAAGCAAAAGCAAATTTTAGTGAGAGAAGCAACGGCAGGAACAACCTTGCACAGTTTGCAGGTGAGCAAAACACGGGGGTGGTGGGGAGGAGCAGGAGATCTTTTCTTCAATTTCTACTACCCAAACCCAGTTCAGGGTGCTGAGACCACGGCGGGTGCAGCTCACCCAGGCTGCCCAGCCCTACCTGGAGCTGCCACTGCCTGCCACATGCCCCCCGGGGAGAACGTGTGCGCACACCTACGCATTCCTTCGGCATTATCCCATAGGAGGTTCGCTCCTCTGGCCACCGATTCCCCATGCTCCAAAGCAAAGCAGCCCTCTGAGAGTCAGCCCAAAGACAAAAAGCTCGACGAGGCATCTCATGGGATTGGAAAGTCAGATACAAATCATGCAAGAAAGAGGTTTCCTGAGACGCTGCCCTTGTGTATGTATGATGCCAACCCTTCAAACAAGAAACACTACACCCCAAAACAGGACAATTGATTCTGTGTGCTGTTCTAGGCACACAAACCTACAAGTAGCTACAGACGGATTTAGTATGAATGATGTTGACACACCTAATGGAAGACTCCAGCAACTGTCTTTCCCTCTTCCCTCCTAACGTGAAGCTGGCAAATGTCCATATCAGACACCAGGGAGACAAACCTTCCTCCCAGTCTTCTCCATCAGATTGTGACTGTTGTTTGTGAAGCCCTTCTCCAAGTAAGTGGATTCCAATAATCGGAACTGCTGCATTTAAACCTCATTAAAACACAACTATGTAGGCATGCACAATCAATTCTTGGCCAGCCTCTCAGCGTTGCTTATAGACATTCATTCCTTGGGCATCTAACTGAACCCAGAAGAACCATGTACCCTACCTTCATTTCCCAGTGTTGCTACCCCTCAACCAGGCTGTTTCTGACTGTCATCAGCCTTAGCAAATAACATCAATCATTGTGTCCTTCAAACCTGTCAGAGCTTCTGTGCCCTTACTTATAAATTTTTAACCATTTTCCCCTTCCATGGGGGTAGAGCACCATTTTGGCCCTGAAATTAAGACTTTCAAAAAATTACCTGTGTTATTGATCAGGATCTTTCAGTACTGCTAGCTGGCTACCAAAATCACGAGAGCAGAGCGTGACATTTTACGGGCAGGGGACGGAAGAGAAGGAGCGATGTTCAGAAGCTGACAGAGGAAGTGCACTGGAAAAGCCTGGAATTCATCTCACATCTCTTGGTTCCAGTCCAAATGCTTAAACCACAAGATCATCCTTCGGGCCTAGGACAACAGCAAAATCTTTAACTCTCGTGTTGGAAGATCCTGAAGCATTTTCAGTAATTGCTTTGCAGCAGAAGTGGCCTCCAGCCTAGGAGAGGATCCTGATCTGACTGCCCAGTGTTCAAAGACAGAGAGACAGAGTTTGGGACCTGTCTGTTGGAAGACATCCCACACAGTTTTTAATACCTGATTTGGGCATTTCACACCCCGGACATGACGTAGCACTCCACATATTTCTGCCTCAGCTGTGCTATGACAGTTTGTTTGCTGGGATCTGAAAATGATGAAAGAGATTTTTCCAGATACAAGATCTTACTGAGAAAATGTTCCTTACTGCTCCTCGCCTGGACAACCTCAAACGGGAAAACAATTAAATAATCTGAACTTCAGGAAAACTCTAAAGTAGTGAATAGGATTTTGAAATAACTTGGAAAGAAAATAGTGAGGCACAAACCAACAAGTTTTCTTGGAGAAGATTTGTGGGGAGGAAGAAGGAAGGTCTCCTACTGCCCAGTACTTTGCTTTTCAGTAGGTATGCAAATACTGCAACCTAATTTCCCTTCAACACAGAACCAGCCAGAAAATAAAGTGAAACGTGTTGATTATCATAGCGAGAGTGATGGCTAGGGAGGGAAAGAAGGAGGAGTAAGAGGCATGTGTCTACATGCTCAATACCAGAGTAAGGACGGTTGGAGCGAAGCAGATGTACCTCTGAATCTCTTACTGGGGAGGGTGGAAACCCTCATGGCCACTTGTCCATCTCCTCTTTGGCCTGAGACTGGAGAAAGGACAAGTGAAACAAACGGGATCACAGCTCAACACATGTCATAGAGCCAGCTAATGGGGAAAAAAAACCTGCCTCTTCCAGCTGCAAACAACTTAAAGAGAAATTTTTCCACCGTTTTGGCTTTTTGGCTGCACTGAGTATTTTATCTCATCACTACATTCTCAGTCTAGGTCACCTCAATCCATGTCTGTGTTGCTGACATCTCTATGATTTGCCACTGCCTTGGCTTAAAGTTAGTCAGCAGCAACTTAGGAAATTATAAACAGCAGGAAGCATCTAACTAGCAAATGGAGGGGGCTTCTCATAACCCAGTCTCTGCCCAGTCGCTGAATGAGGTGATCACCTACCTTCTGTTGATGGCTCACTTACGGAGAAAAGCCTTTTGGCACACAATCAAAACCCAAGAAAATTCACCTCTTGAGCTGCTGGACATAGCAACAGGAGAATCCATCATTCATTAGCACTGTGCTATTCCAGAACGGCTACAAAACTTGCCTCTGGTAAGGGTAAACAGGGATGGAACAGACTGAGAAAGTGGTCCACAGGCTGCTGTCAAACTTTGTGGAGATATCCTAATGTCTCTCTTTGAGATACTCAGACTTTGTGGTGGTATCCTGATGTTCCCCTTTGAGATACTTGAAGTTTCAAGACCAGCATAACTGAAGCAAAAGAAGTAAGGTCTGAAACCAGTTCAAGAAATGTCAACTTTCCCCTTTTCTTGCTCATGTGGGATTGTCCCTTTAGAAGGCCTAAAGGAAGAACATGCAGAAGATGGTCTCGTTTATCACAGCAATGTCTATAGCTGCAAACTGGAAGAAGGAGAAGTGCTTCAGACCTGCTTCAGATTAGGAAGAGACAGGAGAAATAAAAAGAGCATCTGACACCAAAATAAAACTATTTTGGTCACTGCCATCTCCCTTATTCTAAATGAAGCAATTGTGGGCTACGTTTGTTTTGCATTCATAATTAGCAGACAGAACAGATGGCAAAGGCGTCACTTAAAGCCACACGTCCGACAAAATAACCCAGGCTGCCAGTGCAATTTTTCACTAGGAACAAGGAATACTTTCCCCTCTTCTTCCCATTGAAACATATCCCAAAGAAATGAGGCCAGCGAATGTTTGCATCAAGTAGGGGATTCACCGCAAGAAGGAACCCATTGTGTTTTGGAGTGTGTTGATTACTGGCTGAGTGAGGAAGAAAAGGGCAATAGCAAATGGATTGCTAAGAGAACAAAAAATAGGAATGGAAACTAGCGATATGTTGCCAGCAATATAACAAGGGGCTCAAATAAACATATACTCTCTCCTCCCTCTAGTCTTGTGGTTCAGGCATAGGCTGGAAGTCAGGACATCTGCATTTCATTTAAAAGCCAGCTGAATAGGAGAATCATTATCAGTGAAGATATCGGTCATCCCACATCCATACCTGACTCCTGTATTAAATGCCCTTATCCTCTCAACGCCAATCTCGTTTAAGGATGCTGGAAAACTCACCAGCAAGCGAGGCACAGAGTTTAATGCATCACCCACTGCACACAGATAGTTGATAACCACGGCCAGGAGAGCCTAGTTCTCTAGAAATCTGGAGTGCAAAATGCGTGTGTGGCACTCTCATCGTATTTCCTCTGCCACAAGCACAGGCAAGGAATGAGATAAAGACGACCCAAACCACACACTGCATGCTGAGAACATTAAAGCGCTGTTCCTTGGATTATTGGATAGTGCTATACTTTGTTTGGCTTGTGTAGGAGAAAGGGACCTGGGGGTCCTGGTGGGCAGCAGGATGACCATGAGCCAGCACTGTGCCCTTGTGGCCAAGAAGGCCAATGGCATCCTGGGGTGTATTAGAAGGGGGGTGGTTAGTAGGTCAAGAGAGTTTATCCTTGCCCTCTACTCTGCCTTGGTGAAACTGCATCTGGAATATTGGGTCTAATGCTGGTCCCCTCAGATGAAGAAGGACAGGGAACTGCTGGAGAGAGTCCAGGGCAGGGCTACAAAGATGCTGAAGGGAGTGGAGCATCTCCCAGAGGAGGAAAAGCTGAGGGAGCTGGGTCTCTTTAGCTTGGAGTAGACTGAGGGGTGACCTCATTAATGTTTATAAATATGTAAAGAGAGAGTGTCGGAGGATGGAGCCAGGCTCTTCTCAGTGACGGCCAATGATAGGACAAGGGGCAATGGGTGCAAGCTGCAACACAGGAGAAAATATGAAGAAAAACTTCGTCCCAGTGAGGGTGACGGAACACTGGCAGCGGCTGCCCAGAGAGGTTGTGGAGTCTCCTTCTTTGGAGATATTCAAAACCCACCTGGACACATTCCTGTGTGACCTGCTCTAGGTGTTCCTGCTCTGGCAGGGGGATTGGACTAGATGATCTTTCAAGGTCCCTTCCAATCCCTGTGATTCTGTATGATTCTTTGTGACACCTAGAATACAGGTATGAGAACATCTCATAGGAAGAACTTCTCTAGGGAGCCTCTCCCGACAGCCCGTCTTGTGTGACAGATTCCTTTTGTTAAGTTCTTAACCTGCTACAAAGCTCCAACAATTTCATCATGGTGAATATCCCTGCTTGCTGGGAAGAAAAAGTAGAGACAGACACTAATACAGTTTCATTCCTTTTATAGCCTTGTGAGGTCCTCTGACAGCCTTGCTGATGGACTACAAGAGGATTCTGGCATGCCATTCCCTGAGCACTATGGATAAGCTCTTCCAGGCATGCATGACTGAGCAGTGTCAGGACACAGACTGATGGGCAACATAATAAACATCATGAGCCTGGCCTCACTGGTACTGCAAATGTGCCAGCAATCGTGAGCGCCCATAGCTATTGCAGTCTCAAAACCTCCTCAGTATCTCCTCTGATACTATTAAGATGCTAATAATTGTGAGCCTTGTCCAGCTATTGCAGCCACAGGTCTCCTCTCTCAGATACTGAAAATGTGCTAATAATTGTGTGTCTCGATAGCTGCCACAGCATAGAACCCTGCTCTCTCTGATGCTGTAAACACCCTAATAATAACAACAAGGCTCAGTACTGTAGCCTGCTCAGCTGATGCTCAGCAAAAGGATGCCTTGAGAAAGAGCACAGATCTCTAGGAAAGAGCTGAGGCTCAGGGAAAAGGATAGGTGCCTAGGAAAGAGCATTGACCTAGAGAAAGAGATTAGGTCCCTACAGGAGAGTTAAGTACCTTGCAAAGCACCTAGACCCAGAAGAGACTTCAGCAGAACCCCGAGTTACAATCTCCACCTCCTTCCCCTTGTCAAAGACCCTTCTGAGAAGGCAAGCCTCTCTGGGGAGGAACACATTGACCAAGCCCCATCTATCTGCCAGGTGTCTCCATCAGGAGCGGGATGGACAGGCTGCCTTAACACCCACCCTTCCAGTGAGGCCCATGGGATCCTGATGATGTTCTCCCCCAGGCCTCTCCTTCCCCAAAGAACCCTTCTTCCCTCCAGAAGCATGCCTCAAACCGCCACAAATTAGAAACATCCCAATAATGTCAGAGCAGAGGCACTGCTATTCATGCATGCCAACAGAGATGTCTCTGCCTACAAGGAACACTGTAACCTTCTTGGGCAACTGCAGTGACAAACCTCTCCCGAGCGCTGTGAGCTGCTCCACTCACCACCTACTGGTGTAGGAAAGGGCTCAGAAGTTTCAGCAAGTTCCACAATATTTTCACATATAGTATTAAGAACAGTCAACTTGAAACAGAGAAAGCACAGTCACAGTATTTTATGGGTGAAAGGACTTAATACAAAGCAGATATTTTACTGCAAGAATACAGCTAATTCATCTTCCTAAACCAGATGGCTCTAACGGTTTTGGACACCTTGTTCCTATTTCCTCTCTGTTGTACAGTGGAGACTTAGCTTTGTTTTTACTTCTCTCCGCAGTTATCTGATCATGCACAAGCAGAGAGCATTGTGCAAGAAACAGGCTCATCCAAAACATCGGTGTGACCTCCCCTCAGCTTCAGCCTCAAATGACATCTGCTTTTTGGTTAACTCTACTAGCTCTAAGCTGCAAAATCTCCCTGCTTTCGCCAGCTGCTCAATAATCCAAGAGAAGGTCCCCTATGTGCTAAGCCATCGGGACCCACAGCCCAGGGGCATAGCTTAATGCCCTCCAAATTTAGAGCTGGACATTGGTCCACTGACATAACTTTTAAACATTCAGCAACTGCTCTAAGTTAGGAAACCGCTCCACAAATGCTCCTTGAGATGTCCTGCATCTACTGGGAATTCTCTTTAACTTTTTAAGAGAGGGAATAGCTGCTACCAAGCACACTGCCCTCACCATATCTGCGGCTCAAGAGGCCTGTGAGAACTTCACAAGGTCAACAGCTCTTGCAGGTAAAATTCACACCGCGAGAAACCTGCCCCAGTCGTCTCAGGCTCATTCCAGCCAAATGGCTGAGATTCCTCACACAGAAACCCAGGCATTTGAGGTTCCCAAGAGAGCGATTCTCAAAAAATCAGGCTCAGGTCTTAGCTACCCGCTTTGCTGCCACGCGGAAAACACAATGACCACTACAGGAAAAGCCCTGAAAGCAGACAACACCGCCTGCACTGCTGCAGAAGTGGGGAAAAGATCAAGGAAACAGAGGAGAAGACCGTGTCGCCCATCTAGGCTCTCCAAACCTTAGAGGTCAGTGCCCTAAGCAGCTGCTTACCAGTGTCACTGCACTTCCTGCTGAAGTTGTGGACAAACAATGGGAAGATTGAGGGCGCTGAAAGATGGAGCACAGCTCCCCGAGGTGCTGCCTGCAGCACTCACCTGGCACAGGGGAAACCTGGGCTCCCAGCCCTGCTGCAAGGACTATGTTATATGTTCTGCATTAAACAGTCAGCAATTCAAATGCACAGAAAGTCCTCAAAGCCATAACCTCCATGTAAATAAGTCCCCGAAAGAAAACATCTCACCGGTCAAATCATCAGTGCAATCACAGGAGGGAGGAGGTAGGAAGGTGAATACCCTGCCTTCAGATCTTGCTTCTGCCAATACTTAGTTATTCATGCAAAGGGGAGCAGCCTTAACAGAGGCTGGAGATTAGCACACACACGTTCCTGCGAGCTGGACGTGGTTCAGATTTCCTAAAGGTAGAGGAGGCCATCGAACCAGGGTGTCCCGCATCCGAGGTGACCGCACTAAATCCTGAGATGCTTGATGGAAAGAAGATGCTTCCATGACTGCTGCTGCTGCCTGCCACTCCTCCTTCATCGTGCCAGATCCCAGATCCAGCCTTTACAGCTCTGCCTTTTGCTTTGCGGAAGCTCAAGGCAAACCTAACATGAGGAAAAAATGGTGTGGGGGTAAAAGTTTCCCTTCTGGGGCGGGTGGGAAATGGAGACTGTTCTCTCTTAACTTCCCGATTCTGCCACCGATCTCCCTCACTCCCTCCCCACTAAAAATAATCCATTATTCACACAACCCAGGAACAGATTAATCCTGCTGAAGTCAAGGGTAGCAGGAAGACTTCTGAAAACTTGGTACACTTCTAAGTTAGGTGCCCATGAATCCAGCAGATTAACAGGTGTCAACATATTCACGCACGGGGGCTTAATAAAAGCAAAAGGCATTTGGGCCCAGAATTCAAGAGCAGCAGAACGAAGCTGGTACGCTCATTATAAAGCAGGCACACATATTATACATCAGCTCACAAGCCATATTATCATGCCATCGATGCCCATATGTGTTATTCCCTGTGTTACATGGTAGGGATACGTGCATTCAATATTTAATCTGCAGCAGCATTTGGGGACATCAATCAGATATGTGTTATAACTTTTAGAACACACGTGTGTTGGGAAGCAGAGAGAGATGAATCTCGATGCAGTGAGAGGTATTTCAAATCTCCAAAGGTGAAACCCTTTGCAAATGGACTGACTGGGTCAATTCACCCTCACGTACAGTGCTCCTGTAGGTCTCAAGCACTGGCTGGCAAATGGTGTCCTACCATTTCTTCATGGTGGGAATTTTACCTGCTATGTACGATACCTCCTAATTCCACAGCGTTAGTTTCTGCCCACAGGCGAGGTTCTCACAAGTGCCATGAAGTACGCAGTTACCTCATTCTTACCGACTAATCAGAATTTCAAGAGAATGAGGTAACCCATCTCACCACCAATAAATTTCTTATCATTGCTCAACCCAATTTTCCTCCTTTCTTTTCATTTATTCAATTAGACCTATTCATACCCGTGATCTTGCATTACTGCTATGCGCTTAGGGAACTTGGAGTAATGATTCCCACAGCGAGAGGCTGCTCTTGACTCCATCTTGAGTTCCAAAACTCCTGCTGGAAAGACACTAACTTGGGATAAGGTGTCTGCAGCCAGTTCCCAGCTCGGGAAAGAAGTGCCACGTACAACTACGGGCAGAGCAGAGGCTCCTAGGACCTTCTGCAGAGCTACATATGGCACCTTCGTGGCAAAGATCAGGTAGGCTGGAAGTCTCCCAGGTGTGCTTTTTCCACCACTTCCTTCTCAGCTTGGGCAACTGAGGTGCCTTAAGAATGCCTGAGCAATTCTACCAGCCCCTTGGAAAAAATTTAAAAAAAAAATAAAAATCAAGCTTTATATTGATTTTTGCACTTCTGAGCATGTTGGAAAGCCTCAGGACTGCCTATTACCAGTCACTTTTGACACTCAGACTGTGGTATTGCTTGGGGCTTGCCAAATACAGATAAACTTTATCCCAACATTAAGACATACTTTCTGATAGCAAGTTTAAGGTTCCTTTGGCTTTCTTTTAATCCCATTACTATAAATTCTTGCCCAAGTTTCTCAGGAGGGCAGAAGTAAAATCCATTTAGATGTACACATGCAGTAATAAATAAAATAATAATTAATAGGTTACTTAGATAAAGGCTTTCCGTCTTAGGGCAGAGGAAAGTATTAGCTAATTAATCATCAAGTTGGCATTAACTTATCTTTTGGCACCTACAATAAAATGTAAATCTAAAAGGAGCAATAGGAGGGGGAACAAAGAAATAAGAAGCCAACAATAGTTTTGGAAATGGATGACAAAATCCAAATGTTCTGCCTCACTGCTGCTAAATTAAGCGCAGTGTTATCAGTGCAAAGATTAAAAAAAAAGAGAGATTTTCCTCTGAACCTGAAGTCACACTTCTTAGCCACACAGGACATAACAGCAGCAGTGAAGACAAGAGAATTCACTCACCCTGAAAATGAGTGGATATAGAAAAGGATCTGTTCCGTTCTCGATATCCTCAAACACAGTTCTATAGAGTGAAAAAAAGAAAGCAGAACATTAGTTTATTGTACCCAGCAGAGGAAGAAGTGATCCCCCCACGCTCCTTCCCTTCCTCGGCACCATCCAAACCCAAGGCTCTGCCTTCAGCCGTTTCCCTGCAGGGCATGAGGAAGGGGATTAGGGTCAACCTGCCCCTTTTTTTAGACTGCTAAGTGAAAAGGGCTCTAGCAAGATCCTGGCTTTATTTTAATATCATTCTGGGAATTATTCTGGTGTAAAAAGGATGAGAAAAATTGTTTTCCCACCTTCCATCAGGGGCTCCCAGCTGCCGAACAAAGATCAAAGATCCTCACGTGGAATTGACTTTTCTCCAATTGATTTTGCTTAGTTTCCTTTTGAGCAAAACCCGCTCTTTCAGAGAGAGAGGTCAGTTCCAGAAACACATGCATAATGGTCCGTGTATGCATCAATGTGAGTATTAAGGGAGGCACGGTTCTCCCATGATTCCCCTACCTACAGCTGAACTACACCTTTTCTGCCTCTTGCTCTTGTGTGCAGAAAATAGAACGGCTGTAATGGTTTAAATTCCAGTCTTTTCCACTGACCCATTCTTGGTAAAATCACTTGATCAGCCTATACTGCCACGTATTTCTCTGATAAAAATGATGACATATTCCCCTCAGAAGAAAAAAATGTTGAAAACAATTAGTGCTTTGTAAAACACTGCTCAAAAGAAAAATATTACACCTGGCACCTGTACCCCAAACCTAGATGAGAACCAGCAAGGGAAATGATTATACACGTTCCTTCCAAAACTACAGCTAATAAACATTCAGTTCAGTTCAGTTTCAGTTCTATGGCAAACATTTTGCAATCACCCCTGGGTCTTTATTTGATCAAAGTAACTGTGCTCCTTCCTGCCCAGACACAGGCAAATCACTGCTGGGCACAGGAGACAGCAGGATGGATGCTACTCCAGAAAGCCATTTTATTACCAAATGACCTGGGAATAAGGAAAGGCAGAAAGGTAGCCTTAAACTATCTTTACTCCTGACTTTAATTCAAGACATCCTAAACGACACTTGCCTGCAATGACCTCCCAGGAGTCCCTCTGCCATCCAAGAATCTCTTGAGTCTATAAACCCAGCATTGCCAGAAGGCATGAAGGCACCTGAGACAGCCCTGCGACACCAAGGGAAATCGTGATGTTCCACAAAGCTGCATTCAATAAGCAAAAAATCAACATATTTCTAATCAGCAGGGCTAACTTAGGCACAGCACAGTGTCCACAGATTCTCAGAAAGACCCTACAACCTCATCTGAATGGAAACTTATTGCTTTCATAGACCCACATACCGCTCCCAATATTCTCTTCTCTTCTGCTTCCCTTTGCCACCGAAATGATATGAAATCCAGCAAGTGGGCATGTTCTGACCGAATGCACGAAACCCACCAAGAAACCTGGACTTCAAGGCATCAAAGTCCATTCAGAGGCTGCGTTATTTCCCCGAAACTGGCCAGCCACAGAGACCCACAAATTCACAGTAAGGAGCGGTAAAACCTTTCTGGATCTCTAAAGGAAGAGAGGTGTCAGGGATTGTTTTTCCACTGAATCTTGCATTCATTAATTTCATTTCAAGAATGAAGTCAGGTTTTTTTTTTGTTTTTGTTTTTTTTTTATGTGGCTTTTGTTTTGATGAGTGAAGCATTAGATTTGTGAGTTGTTCTGCAAGCCAAAACATGCTCCCTTTCATTCATAACACTGAGCTGCGCTGCGTTAAACAGCCGATTATCATGAATGAAGTGGGTGTAACTTCCTTGAAATCCTCCAAAGACCTGTCAAAGCAGAGCTACCGCAGCTCAGTTTTCTCCTTGAAGCGTACAGATCATTGGTTTAATTGTTCCATGCTGATCTTGAAATATGCTTTCTTGGTTCAAAGCATTAGGCGGCATCATTTTGTGAGGAGGAAAGGGGAAGGGTGGAGAACGATGCCTCAGGATAAGAGAGAAAAGTGGGTACGCGTCTCAGCCATCAAATTTAGATTTTCTTCTGGAATCTAAATTGAGCTTCATCCATTTAAAAGTGTGTCAGACAAAACCTTACAAATCAAAGCCCTGGCCTGTTTTGCATGGATAATCAAGAGCCTCTGGCTCTTTTTGTAAGAGGAAACGTTTAACCCTAAAGAGAAGAGGATTGATCTTGATGGTTAAAGTGCTGGCCAGTGACTTTGGAAATTTAAATGGGACCCCAGGTCTGCCATTCCCCACCCCATTACAAACTTTTGGTGTAGCCCCAGTGCTACCACTTTTACAAAGGCACGTGCTGGTATTTGCAAACTGTGATGGTCTTTCAGCTTAGGAAGTCTGTGCACACACTAATAAATAAATATACTACGACCTGTGCCTATGAACCTGTTTAATATAAAGATCTTTCCAAGGATGGCCATTATCGTGAAGAAAAAGACCTGCAGCCTCTCATCTATCCATCTCGTCACGCTTCAGGACACCGATGGGTGGATCCTGTCCAGTAATAAATTGCAATAGTCTTGGGTGGACCCAGAAGACATCTCTGATGTCTCACCTACCATTTTTAAAGCCTGGCCAGCTCAATGTGACTACAAGAAACTCAGAAAAGAAAAATGAAAACATGAGTACTAACACATTTATAAGGGTTACTCGCAGGAAACACTGGGGAAAGTGGCAAGCAGTGAAAACCATTACATTTTTGGGTTGGTTGTTTTTTTTTTTGTATTTCAGCTCAGATTTCCTGCTAAATTTCATTATCTCGCCCACAACCAAAACAACAACAAATCTTGGCATTAGTTTCACAACAATAGTCTTTACACATCTCCTAACAGCTACAACGCTAACAAAGGCTGGTGCTTATGGAAAAAAAAAACCCAAACAACAATATAAATATTTCTCCAGCATTTTGGAAAGCTCAAAAACAGTAAGACCTTGCAGCCAGCTCCAGAGACAGCCCTGCTGCTCACCTGCTCCCAGTTCCTTTATCACCCTCCTCACCCCGCAATGAGGTGATACCCCCCCTGGGGGCACCCACATTTGACTGGAGGCTCCTGAAATGCCATCCCCTCTCCCTAAGACCCCAGCGCAGAGCGCTGAAGGTGCCCACAGCGGGGCAGGTCCTCTACCAGCTCCATCTTGTAAAAATCCACGGCCTCTTCCTGGCTTATCAGCGAGCAGCAATCACAAGACCACATCCCCAGGGATTATTCCACTCCCATTAAAGGGAGCGAGAATTTTGACACCAGTTTAAAAAGCAGCAAGAGCTGGCTGACACAGAAGCAGGTCTGACAGGTTGCGTTTTCATTCTCATTACTATTGCAGCCATGAGGATTCGTTCCCATTTATCTTTAGCTGGCATTCGGTCCTGGATTTCAACTGCATCTGCGGTTGCATCGCTGTGAAATGTATCACAAATTATGACTCACGCTGCGAAGGACACATTTTGTAAACTGACCCACCATTGACAAAATCCTCTCTTTCTTCATTTGTAGGAGGCGAGATGAGGCATAGGTTCCTTGTCTGATTCATTTCCTGAGGAAATTTTTACTCTATGCATCGTTTTTCAGCCCTTATTCAGGCAGAGAGTAGCGAAGTGATTAATACGAAATCCATTCTTGACACAGAGTGGAAGGAGGATTCAAATTCTTTTAAAATCAACGCTTAATTAATTGCTTAGAAAAACAACCCGTTGCCAAAAATGTGAGGGGTTCGTTGTTTTTTGGCTTTTTTTTTTTTCCTTTTTTCCAGTTGAGAAAGCTTTTTCAGTCGAGAAACTAATTACAGGCATCGGCACCCAGCGAAATGCACGAAGGACAAATCTGGCACCTTTTGAAATCAGCCCCTCGGAAGGAAGAAGTAGCAACCTGGCCAGAGCTCCAGGCAACTCCAGCTCTCCTGCGTCTGACGCTGGAGCTAATTCACTTACAGCCAGCTCTGGTCCTTTCCCACAACACTGCAGAAACCCTGGGAGAGCTGGATATCTCACACCTCTGACAAACACAGACGATGATAAGAAAATTAAAATTGCCAGAAACAAAAGATAACCCCCAAAAGAGAGCCCCGAGGAAACTGCAGTAAGTTTCTTGACCTTTTTCCTCTTTTTTTTTTTTTTTTATCTACCTGATCTTTCATATCAAGACAGTACTAACCAAGTCCAGATCGGGATGGGGTTGTGAACAATCCCTGGGGCTTGGAAGGCTGTTCAGAACTCGGCACTTAGGATCAGGCTCATTTCTCCATCCTATCAGGGCGGACAGTGTTAGCCTACGGGATTAGGGAGAAAAATGAGTGTGTCCTTTCCCTTCATTTCTCCTCCCTCTCTCCCTTCTCCACATTCTTCTCCTCTTGTCTTTCTCACTGCGAGCACTGAATGATGGGATTTTTGACATCAGAGGAAAGTCATCCTTTCTCCACTCCCCCAGCTCCTGCCCGCTTCCTCCTTACACACGTCCGCCCGTTTACGTACTATATCCCCACTCAAAGAACGGGATCAGCTGATCCAACCACAGCTTCGTCTAACTAAGCATCCTAAATCCTGCACAAAGTAGACCAGACTGACTGGTTCATTCACCCTGGCAGCCTGCTACCAACAAGCCTTTAAAGCACATTTTGTAACTGCGACATAGCTGGCACCGACTATAGCAAAGTCATTGTTTAGTCAAGGTAAAGTGACCTCTATTTACTTAGACAACTCAGCTGCCTACAGGGAATAACTGGATTTGAGATAAGTGGAAATTTGCTGGGAAAGTTTCACTTTGGCTGGGCTGACGCTTACTACAATAAGCTAAATGTTTGGTCAGTTCATGCCCTTTCTCCTGCAGTTTCTTCAGCCCTTTGATTTATTATCTGCGACGAGACAGCAAATGACCCCATCCAATTTCAGCGAGTCTGTGGTGAGCCAAAGACAGAAGAGAGACTTGTTCAACTAAGTATATTTTCTGATCTCCAATAAATACCCCCTTGATTATCATAAGCTGCCAGGCACCTGCCAGAAGTTTTTTATTCATGTATTCAAGAGCAGCATGAACTGAATCCGCTCTTTTTCTGCAGGCAGCTTCTCATTTTCCCCCTCAAATAACGCCGGGCATCAGTGCAGGAGTGCAAGTGAATTCCAGCTGCACGTTAGGGGCAGGTGACCGGGACCACGCACAGGGTCAGGAGAAGGGCTGGTGGGAACCGAGCACCACCCCAGGAACCGCGTCTGCAGTGACTCAGCCATGACTCTGAGTCACGGCGCTTCTCCCTCTTCCTCCTTTCTCCGGGGGGCGGAGGTAGGAATTTCCTGCTGGCCCCGTCCTTGTAAATCACAACGTCCTGTTGCAGCAAGGCTGCTGGCGAGGTCAGGGAGTGGGAGAACTGGAGCCGCTGCCCAGTCCACCTGCTCTGGAGAAGGGGAGATGAGGCACACTGCCCCACTCTGGCACCTACGCTGGGAAGATGGCAGAAGGATACCACAACAGGACCCTGGTCCCCTTGCTCCCGCATCGTAGTTCAATTTGCAGAACAGTCCTGACACCTTCAGACACCCAACAATTTGACTGAAACTGCACACTGTCCATCCAGCCACCCAAGAGCCCAAGTGTCCTCTTACAAACACATGAATGACCTTGATATAATTTCTCTGTATTTCCTCAAGACAGGACCATAACTGAGAAGATAATCGAGTCCTAAATGTCTGCATGGATCCGCTATACCTATATGATGATGAAAACCAAGACACTTGGTGGTGGTTCTGGGACATACCCAACCATTAAACGCCATCCTGTGAAAAACTTCCTAGCTGTCCTTCAAAAAGCCCAAGTTAATTACTATTGCAGCTGGAAGGATCTCACTATCACAAAAGAAAGGAAAGGAGAAGAGTGATGTTGGCAGAGATGGTACCAAGCAGAATTCCTGGTCATACTCCAGGGATGATGAGACAGGACCAAGTTTAGCTAGCACCAAATACAGGTGGAACTGTAGGTGGAACTTTCCTCCTCCAAATACAGGAGGAAAACAGAGTCCAGTACATCGTGGGAGCCATTCCTTCAGGCTCCAACACGGAGAACGGGACTGACAGACAGCACTGATTTACTCCACGGGCTCACCTGATACACAGCCATGTTCTATATTGCTTAATCACTTGGAGTAACCATTAAGTACCGCATGGTGATGCATAATATTATACAAAAACATTAACAGCACCTACCACAATAGGCTTACGTCCCTTCCACTATGCTGGTAGAGTTATAAGACTTGCCACCAAGTGTGGACGCAGCGGGTGGGACTTTTTAACCTCTATAGGTTTTCAATCACGCCCCTTTACACTGGTTTAATGTCATCCCTTCCAGGGCTAACTTTGCAAGAGCTAAGACCTCTTGCAGGGGAAAACAGCAGAGTGTTCAGCCCTTGGAGACACAAAGGCACACACGGGCAGAGAGATCACCACAACAGACCGGGACTGTTAAAAAGATTTTGTGACATTGATACTGGCAGGGGCAGATTGTGGACAGTCAAACCTGAATGGATGTTGGTACATTCTTTAACAAGTATGGGTTTTGAGAGAGATTAAATGGTTGCAATCTGACTTTCACATCTTATCTGGAAGATGATGGATCTTGGAGCATCTTTTCAAGCATATCGTATCTGTGCATCAAAGACTTCTACAAAAAGAAAATTTAAAAAGAAAAAATTCCTGAGAGCTCTTGTGTCTACAGACAGAGGTATAACCAAACGCAACAACAAGGAAATTAAAGCTAAGTAGAATTTGACCGAAAATAAGACACTCATTTTTAACAGCCAAAGGCAATTAACCCCTGTGAGTGTTTCTGAAGGACAGTGGGTGGTTTTCCATCACTCAATGTTTTAAAATCAAGGATAGATATTTTTTATCTAGACAGATGCAACACAGACGGGAAAGTCTTGTGGCCAGCATCACAGAGAAGGTCAGAGCAGACTCTGATGTGGATCCCAGCTGCCTCCACAACCCACCCGGCCGTTCACCCACTGCCTCCCCAGCACCACTTCTGCAGTACATAGCCCTGTTGTTCACAGTCAGCCTGTTTCCCTACGGATGACCAGACCTGACCCTGCTTAGATTACAAAAGCTAAAAGGGTTCAGAAGTGAGGAAAACAGGAAATCCAAACAGTGAAAATCTCAGCAATAAC
This sequence comes from Nycticryphes semicollaris, assembly GCA_013400055.1. Classification (NCBI taxonomy): domain Eukaryota; kingdom Metazoa; phylum Chordata; class Aves; order Charadriiformes; family Rostratulidae; genus Nycticryphes; species Nycticryphes semicollaris. The sequence continues at coordinate 27,431 of VXBJ01000261.1, forward strand.
GTTTCCTAACAGAGACCTTCAGATCTCACTCTGGGCCAGCAGCTGGCTTCGTGACGTCCAAAGAGGACGATGTTTAGCATGGTGGAGACTGTCTTTTTGCTGTGCATTTCCACTCTGTTCATTTTTCTACACTGTGACGTTTCCCTCCTTGTTAAAATCTTGGGTCATAAATGAGGGTGCTAATCCAGACCTAAGAAAACATACCCAAACGCACGTCCTCTACATGTGCTTCAGTTACCTGGGCTCATAGGATGCAATTCTCCCTGCAGAAAACCAAAACCAATACCTGTGCACTGCTTCAGTTCCCCTTTGGGCCACAAAACGGGACTGAATGCTGCAGAGCCCTTCCATTTCAAGAGAACTGAAACGAGAAGACCTGCAGTTTCATTTATCACACCACAAATCCTAGGCCATTTGCAAAGCAACACAAAATTTTATCCGGTGGCGAAGCGTGAGCAAAAACTGAACAGTGAGGAAAGCTTAGTTTTGAAGAAAAAATATCACATTTGTTTGCTTTCCTGCTTCTGCATTTTAAACCTTGCCCGAATTTCCTGACCTAATATCATATACGTGCAAACCACAAGCATGGCTGTGCTACTCATGTGTAAGCTCTGTGGGCCAAACCTGTGGGTGCCACAAATGGGTGTAGCTCCTTCTGCCATCAGGTGATAAGTGAAGACTTTGTCCTTAGGTCTTTACAGAGAGCGGCACGGGAATTTCAGGAGGGTGAAGAGGCATTTTGAGGCGTGGTTGGTTTGCATTCAAATTTTAAATTTCATCCTCTTTTCTAGGTTGAAATTTGAGTTTTCTCCACCAGCAGCACAGGCTGGGCAGGTTTTTGCCATTGCACTGCCATCTAGTGATGCGAGTCCGCAAGGCAAAACAGCTGAGAAAAGATGGCTGACCAACAGCAAGTGCCTGGGTCAAGTTCTGAGCGGAGGGTCCAGAATGAAATTCTATTCCATTAAACAAAATGAATTGGAAAAGGCACCCCCAGTGGTGGCCCTCAACCATTTAAGGGAAAGATAAGTGTTATGGTATGTAAGATAACGAACCACTTACAATAGAAGGGATTGCATAGAAGCTCATCCATTACCCAGCTGTTGTCCACGGTAGGGGACATTCAGGACACGCAGTTTGCAACTGCAAGTCTCAACGTCCAGCTGCTCACCTGATAGGAACTGCTATTGCTCTACCGATTCATAACTGCCAAGACTACCTCCAAGCAAAGCCTACACAGCTTTTTCACAAGAACGACACCTGCAAGCGCCTGAATGCCTTTGGCCGTGCTTCTCCCAGCTTTACTGGACATGTTCCTCAGTGTAACTCCCTCCTGCCTTCAGCTCAGTTGTATGAGAGCATCTGGGCCAAATTGACTCTCTTTGTAATTCATTTCAGTGGTTTCCACCATGGACCACTTTGATAGTCTCTATCCACAGCCATTACTACAATCAATCAGCATCCAAAGAAAAAGGATTTACTAAGCAAGCCCGTCATATTCCTTACAGAAAATCCTCCTTGTAATCCCCATGCTCAAGGACTGGACAGCAAAGCGAAGGCTCAGCGTATGAACCTGAGATGAACTGGCCTTTATGAGTTAAAATCCCAGTCCTAACGTTTTACTCATCGTGAGGGTATTTGTCCTCGGCGGTATGTGTGTCAGAGGGCGTGAAAAGTGAGAGTGTCTTGAGGTTAACAATTGTTCATACTCATCGTGGATGAATCATATGATAACACCACAGCAACATCCTGTATAATTGTCGGGAGCCTCTATTTCTGGCAGCGTGTCCCCAGCCCGCCTCACAAGTAAATGTTATTTGTGCTTTACTATATAAAAGCAAAACCAAGCAGAATTATACAACGGGACACTACTCTGGAGGCACCAGCCAAAATCACAAGTGCCTCATTGAGCCTTCAGTCACCCACTTCAATGATGAATTGTGTGATGAAGTTAATAGGGCTGAGATGGTTATCTCTGTTCTTCATCTGATCAGTACACGAGCGACTCTCTACGTGCAAGTAACAATATTTGTGTTTCCTCAGCCACAGTGGAACTCAGTGGAACTATCACACACAGAAAGATCTGGGACATCGCTTTTGAGGCAGTGGGTGCTGAGGGAACACACATTGTATTGCAGGTCAGAAGATTTGTGTTTTCCTTCTGGATGACTACAAGCCAGTCACTCCCCCCTTTTCTCCCTCCCTTTTCTCTGTTCAGAGCTATGGTCTGCAGGCTTCTCTTCTATTTGTGCTGCACCAAGAGGACACCCAACTCGCTTCCCCAGCCTAAACCTAGACGCACCCGCAGAAAGCAAAGCACACTCAATGCCAGAGCATCCCAGCAAGACACAGATTTAGAGCAAACTGCCCAGGATGCAGTGAACATACCAAGTACCTGTATCACCCCTGGCACCTAAAGGCACTGATCCAGCTTGGGTGCCTCATGCTGGAGTTTTAAACACGCATCGCTACGCAACAGGAGCTACAAAGACAACACATCAGCTCTTGCCTGCGTTCATAGGGTGATGGCAGAATCATAGAATCATGGAATGGTTTGGGTGGGAAGGGACTTTAAAAACCATCCAGTTCTACCCCTGTGTCCTAGACAGGGACACCTCCTACCAGACCAGGTTGCTCCAAGACCCATCCAGCCTGGCCTTGAAACACCTTCAGGGATGGGGCAGCCACAGCTTCTCTGGGCAACCTGGGCCAGGGTCTCACCACCCCCAGAGTGAAGAATTTCTTCCCAATACCTAAGCTAAGTCTCCCCTTTTTCGGTTTATAACCACTACACCTCATCCTGTCGCTCCACTCCCTGATAAAGGATTTTTGGCCCGTGGGTTGTGACTCCGGATCCAAAGCACGAACAAAACGCAATGCACTGGCATATGTACCTAACGTTTTAGCCATAATCACAGAAGCTTCAAGAGAATGGTGGTTGGAACCCTGTGAAAAATTGGGCTAGTGGTTCAACAACCTTTTTGGGTGGAACAAAATTAGGAAAAAAAAAAACCTTTAAATCCTGTAAAAAAATTCAGAGCAAATGTTCAATTTCTCATTAGAAATAACTTTTTGCTTTGACATTTACTAGGTCTACTATTATACTTTCATATATTAAAGAAAAAAATCAGTATTGACATAATCTTTTTAATCCATCCACACTGAATACATACTATATTTTTTAAAATGGTAAACATCTTGATGAAATGGTAAATTTGGTTAATTTTTTTTTTTCTGAAGGGAAAAAACTTCAGAGGGAAAACTTCCTCCAGAGAAATTAAAAGTATGGGCCTGTTAGTGAACATAGCTAAATTTTAAATCCTTTTAGCTCTAAAATTCACATAATTCCAAAATGCCACCCAAGTTCACTAAATGATTACCACTAGTATTTTTTTTCATTTTCATTTGAAATGCTTGCGTTCGGTGTTTTAACCACCACTTGCAGTAGAAATTTACAGGATATTCACACTAATAAGAACGAGACTTTTAAAACAATCTCGGGGATTAGCCACACATCTTCCATTAAAACTGGAGCACCCTTGACGGCTTTAAATTCTCATGAGATTAATTTTAAGAAAGTCTATTTAAAACTAACACAGAAGTGGGCCAATATTAGAGCGTGGGATCCGAAACCCTTTTCACTGCGGTGGAAGCAGATGGGCATTTCTACATGTGCAGCACCCACAAGGCACCGCTCTGGATTCTGAAGAGAGTTTAAATTATTTAATTTGCTGTCAAAAAAGACAAAAAAAAAATCCCAGAGCAAACCCAAGCAAACTAAAATCAGACAAACAAGCCAATGAGAACATCAGCAACCGAAAGCAGAAACACTTCATGAAGTCATGTTTACTATTCTGGCTTCAAATCTTTAGATTAGTTGCTGACACTTTGCTGCTTTCAGATCCCAATTTCAACCTGGGTCTAACACCAACCCCAATTCAGTCATGGCCTCCCTGGGCCAAAGATTTCAATAAACCCCTCACGGCAGGACCAGCCAGCCGGGCTGAGCATTTCTTGCTACAAAGTAAGAAAAAAAAGAAAAATATTTAAAACAAAAATAAAAATAAAAAATCCCCTCAAATTCAAAAAATATCTCCCAACTGCTGCCTCCTCATTTCCTGGCTGCAGCCGAGATCGGAAATAGCTACATTTCCTGAGCAAGGCTGTTCTCCAGGGGACGACAGCCCGTCTGGAGCGAGCAACAACCACTGGATGCTGGGGCTGGACTCAGGCGTCTCAGTGGATTTTCAGTCCGGGCTGGAGGAGCATCCCTGCTCAGCCAGGGACACCCAGGAAGAGAAGGGAGGGCAAGTGGAAGGAGGCACAAACAGCAAAACAAGGTGGGAACATAAAAAAAAAAGGCATCTAAGAAGGTCAAAAAAATAAGATCGAGCCTCCCTTGTGCTCCAGACACGGGGTATCTATTTGGTCCTGGTTACTTTGAAGAGGGTATTTTTTCTGCAAAGCACCCCCACAAGAAAGACAATTTATTAAGATGACATGAAGGGTTGGTTTTAGCAGAGTGAGAAGAGATTTAATAGCCCAGAGGGGGAAGGGGTGGGGGGAAAGATGGATGAACACGGCTTACTTCTGAGAAACTCTGCAAATAGGTGGAGCGATTCACAATCCAATAAACCCCACAGGGAAAGCCTTATCTTCCTTCCCGCATTGGAAATCCATTCTTCCTTGGCTCTTTGTGGCCAGGCAAGCCTTCTCATTATCCAGAGAGGTGTAAAGCCCCCAAAAGTCCATATACCTTTCAGGTAGTCATCTCAGACTGCTCTCGTCAATAAAGAAACTAAACAGGTTTTCAGAGTTTGTACCACATTCTCTTTGCAATGTCTCCTGGCCACAGAGGCTGAAAGACAGCTTGAGTCATGCTCACCCGTTAGCTGTAACCACCTAAACGTTGGGTTTCAACTCTAATTTAGGTGCTTTATACCACAAATAAAGAGACACAGGCGCACCTGTGGGGCTAAATCAACCAACCCAAAGCAGAGGGAAGTCACAGACGCTACCCGGAGCAGCAGCTTGCTCTGCATTTTAGGTGACTGAACTTAGTCAAGAGAAATCTCACTGAGAGATGCAGCTTAAGGAAAAAAATAATCCAAAAATATATATATATACACGCAAGGGCCTAACTCCCACCTTAATTAAATAATAAACTCAAAAAATGGCCGTCAGTGACTTACACAATGAGTTTGCAGCTGTGATCCGCGAATTCCTGAGAGCCAGTCCACAAAGAAGCAGGCTCAGACTTGACCTCTCCATCATCCTCCAAAGAGGATGTTAGTTGATAAAACTGTGCCGAGCTTAATCGTTGAAAATATCACCTCAACCTGACCAATACATTACTCAATCAATCTGCTGAGCCTTCACAATTTTTACCCACAAAACATCCTTGCTTTGGTAATTATCAATCACCCTTATGCAGAAAGGTTCTTCCAGTTTTTTTAACTACTCAATCCTTTGAGAGACAGATGAATTTTAATGATTTAGATTATTAACCTAAAGGTTGATCCAGACTGGGAGGAACAGAATAATTTGTTTAATCATTATTATTATTTATAATTATTTAACATAGGGAAGAAAAATATCACCTTAAATGTCATCATGATGCTTTTTAATTGCCTCAGATGAAATTCAGAATAATCATTGCTCCGTAAATGTATACAGATCTAATTTTAAATACCCTAAGATGCTGGATATTTATCTAGAAAAATGCAAAGAATGCATATTCATTACTGCATAGGGAGTTACAAAGACAGGAAAGAATTGATCAACCATTTATTGAGAATTAATTCTTTTCCCAGTTCACAACTGGGCTGTAATTTGATGCGAGGCAGAAAAACAAGCTGAGCCGGGTAATTTTTCTAATTCATTCATTCCAGGAGTTTAGTATGTGTCCTTTCTGAGGAGGTATGTTTTAAGGATGCGTAAGAACATACTTTTGGCTGTAAGATATATGCTGTGGAGTTATCTGCATTTAGAATGGCCACAACTGAGGGATGCCCGGAATTTCAGTATATGAGGAATACTGGTTCCCAGGCCCACGTGGGGAGTATCAATACACAGGGGAAACACACGAGACTCAACAGTTTCAAAGGCTTTTTGGCGGTGGTGCTTTAGTTTGGCTTGGGTTTTTGTTGCTTCTTTCAAACACGCCACACTTCAGCGATGATGCACCCAGCATGAGTGACTACCAAATTTAAGCGAAACCGAAATAATTTGGGTCTTTTTTTTTTTTTTCCACATTGGAAAGATGGCCCACTGTAAAAATGCCTCAGAAAACAAAGAATTAAGCAATTGTCTTCTCATGTTTTAAGATAATGACAAGCTTAGAGCATAAAGACCTTCATCCCAGTAATTCTGAGCCCAGCACTGAGCTTTGGGAGAGAATACAGTTAACTTTGCATTGGGTCCGGATGCAGGACCACAAAACTGAATTAATTCAGGAATGCTCAACCAGCTGAGCAACCAAGATGAAGAATAGGTTGTACAGAGTTAGAAAAGGACAGCCATTTGTAAATGGGGGCGACGCTGAAGTTTCAGTACTATGGAGCTTGAGGCTACACCACATAGATGGAGATCTTACTGGTTCAGAGAAACAACCCGATACTGTCATCCAAATTCTCAGTTAAAACCGAACTCCATCGCCGTAGAAGACACGGTCGGTGTCTGATTCGCTGGCCCTGATGATATGTCTCTGTGCCACCAGCAAAGCCACCCATAAAATCTGGCTCCAGCATGAGGCAGAACAAGCCTGGAGACCAGAGGTCCCGGGCTACAGCAGCACAGACAAGGAAGAACTCACACCATCGAGCAGGGTGCATCAACCACTGCTCCAATGACAGCCTTGCCACCAGGAACATCACTGGTATCTCCCAGCCTGCCCTGCAGGGAGCCAGAGTCTGGGATGGGTTCGTAACCTCAGTTCTCCCGCAGTCTCCAACTGTGGTACCTAACGCCATCCTACCCACTGGCTGTAAGGATGCACTTGATGACAGCATCTCTGCACTCGAAGAAATAGCCTGCTTTCTGGTAGGAAACCTTCTACAGTAGGTAACAATTAAAAAAATAAATAACCAGAAAGAGAAAGAAAGAGATACCCAGCTCCCCTGTGAATTAGTAAAGGATCCAATACTCCAGTGCCAGAGAGGGTGATGGACTTCCCTTCAGAAAAGCTCCTGGGTTTGCAGGAGTTCCAGGAGGTAACCAACATTTTGCCCTGGTCTGCCTTATTCACGCTTCATTTTCCAAAGCCCTTTGTTTCCTGAGCCGAGTTAGATCCAAGGCCTCCCCATTTCCCATCCCATCCGTGTCTCCATGCCCCTGCTGCTGCTGCTATCGGAGCTGGGGCACAGGCACTCCAAGTGCCTTGGCTGGGGGAAACATTTGCATTTTCATTGGCACAGGTACAGCATTCAGAATTCTTTCAGGCCAGGCCAATTAAAACAAGCTGAAAACTGCTGAGTGAAGCAATTTCAGCAAGGATCTGCTTACATTCCCCCTCTGAAAAAAGCAGGGGGCCCACTTTCTGTAACTCTCTCCTTCTCTGCACAGCGTGGATTTTGCTTCCCCCACAACCACCACCCCCCGTTTTCTTTTTTTTTTCTTTTTTTTTTTTCCTTCTTTTCTTTTTAAGGTGGAATAACTTGTGCCCTTTACCCGGTGGCTCTAAGAGATGGATGGCAGAACTTGGGAATGTGGCTTCATTTTACAACTGGAGCCCAGCCTGTAATACCAAATTGAGGCATGGGACACAAAAAAAAANNNNAAAGAAAGAAAGAAAGAAAGAAGAAAAGAAAAAACCACCGACTCCAAACCTGGTTAACACTCCACAGATTAACACACTTTACCTCCTTCACAAACCTTGCATGGTATTTTCTTAAAAAGGAATAGAGCCACATAATTAGCAATCAGTTGAAGCCTAAGGCTTTTCTACCACCACAGAGACTATTCAATGCCTACTGGCTCTCCTAACACCCTCTTATTACTCTTGGGTTTCTTTTTGGACAGCCTCTTTCAAACCTCAGATGTGTTGTAAATGCATACTGACAGGTTAAAAGATACCGGTTTTTATAGCCCTGAGCAAAATAAAATAAAATAAAATAAAATAAAAATAATAATAAAAATCCCATCCTACCAGCACTGCTTTATTTTATATTGATAAACCCCCAGCACAAGGTTCTAGGAACAATGAACCAGAGAGTCCCAGGGAAGGAAAGACACCTCAAGGGCCGCTCTTCCAAACATCCCCCTGCCAGAAGCCAATGTCAAACGACGACCACCGTGGAGAAAACACCTGCAAATGCCCATGCATCAATCTAGGAGCGGGGGGGAAATGGGCTAATCCCACAGAACAAACCGCAGTGCCCTGGATTTGCATTTGTTTTCATCTCTGGGAATGAGGCTGTGTCAGTCTTAGACGCGGGATGAATTGGTTTGAAACACGTATCGCACATAAAATTCGGGTCCATTTGGAGCTGGTCCGGATTCCAAACCATCCCAGGACCCGGAGGAATCCGAATCAAAACTTCTTGCTGCCCACTTTCCTGATAAAATGATCTCACCTTGATAAACGAGCGCTGGGTTTATACAGCAACCTCCACCATCCAGTACCCTTCAATGCCTGTACCACCCAGGAGCTGCTACTGTGCAACGGGAAAGTAAATCATAATGCAACACTGACAGCTAATCTGCTCACCTCATCATCCCAGCATTACTAATGTGTTAATAAGAGCAGCAGAGAAGAAACAAACCAGGTGACAGCTGGAGTAAACAGTGAAAGATTTGAGACAACAGAAATACCAGATTTCTTAGATCATCCCCGAGAGAAGACAATTCTCTTCTGTTCTTTTCTATTTGCTTTTCCGAGCCCTGTTCTAGGAACAAGCTGGCCCAAGGGACTAGGAAACTAGGACATCGTGACTATTCTGGATCAAAATCCTGTTCTTTTTCAAAGGCTGCCGGGATGCCCTCTTCAGTGACCTCGAGCAGCTCAACTTGTCACCTGCTACACAGGTGACTACAGAGGCTATTTATTGATTTAATTAGGGCAGACAAAGAAAAGACATAATCAATCTCAGAAGCGCACGGAACCTGCAAGGAGCACCCTGTGATCCCAGCTCTGCCTGTTTAGAGAATGTGGGATTAGTGATCTTTAAAAGCGTGAGCAGATCCCCAACTTTAACAATAGTAGATAACAGTCTCTGACATCCACGTGGCAACTTTTATGTTGGCGTGTCCTGAAGTACTTGAAAAGACACACGGCTATACACGTCTCCCTCCTGTCCTGCTTTACAGCTCCACCTCCACTATGGCCTCTCTTCTCAAATAACCTGCAGGCTGAAACAACCCTCACTCCTTTTATATCCAAAAACAGTAACCCTTTTTATCTTGTAGAAATCTTTCTTACTTTCTTTCCCTCACCAAGGCGGTCATTTAGTCTCCCTTTTGATTCAACTTCCCACAGTAAAAGCAAACAATAACATGGAAATGTATATTAAAATATCCTCCACGCAGGGAGCTCCTCTCAAGGCATAAGCAAGGACCAGACTGAATGGGTCATCTTCAATGAAATCCAGGTACCACAGAAAAGAATATGAAGAATATCTTGGCGACTGAGCTACCTTGGTGGGTCAAGGTCCCCACCAACCTGTGACACTCGGCTTCCTAGTGACATTTGTCGAGGGCATCAGCCAGGTTGGGGTTCCTCTGGTTGTGCCCTCCTGGGCACCTCTTCTTCCTGGCCCACAGAGGACCAAATCCAAACCCAAAAAAGGAAAAAAAAAAAAAAAAAGAGGGGATCAGGAAACACTCACTCGGTCATGTCCTGAGCAATTCCCAAGATGTGAATGAGCCTAGGCTTCCTGCTGTCCCCTCAAATATGTTATTTTCCACTCCCACCTTTCTTCCTCCTACTTATCTCCCTCCCCCCTTGCCTTCTGAGGCTGACTGAGTCAACTAGTGCAGATTAGATGCCAAGCAATGCAAGCTCTGTACAAAGATTCAACTCCCACAGACTGACTCAAGAGATAAAAGCAGTCTAGTCAAACACTGTCCAGAGACAGCACAGGGAGAGCTGGACTCCCAGTGGCTCTAACTGGGCGATGTCTTGAACTGGTGATATTCCAGGAGCTGAACTGCAAGAGCTAGAGGCGTAAGCGCTTCTCGCTGCTGACGATGCTTAAAACGCAAATGAAATGGGTCACATTTTCCAAATTTCCAAGGAGTGGTTACTTCTAAGACCAACTGACAGAAACCCTGCTTCAGGCATCAAAGACCTGCTGCTCAGAGGTGCAATGGAACGGCCTCCTCTTTACACCACTTTGCTGGGGCCAGGCAGGTGACGAGAAACACTACACCAGGGACAGGAATGCTCATGCTCCCTTGGTATCGACACGGTCACGTGAAAACTCACCTTTACCTGGTGGCAGATACAGCAAAAGCATTTCTCCTCCCATCCAAGTGTAAGAATTTCTACCCCGCAACACAAAGCCCATTGAAGGACACAGGGACAAAGCACACAAAACTGCAGTTAGTGCCACTGCGGCCACTTGCACCCACGCAGAGGACCTGGGGCCGTTTGGAAGGTGACGTCCCACGGGAAACGTGGACAGAGTCTACCCTCTGCAAAACCCGCTGTAAGGACAGGCACCGTGGGCAGGCAGACCTGCCCGATCTCCAGTCGTGCCTCTCAGGCCTCCCTGGTGACGCTCTCCCATCACTTCAAAAAGCACCGTTTGCCCCTTGAATGATACAAAGGACATCAGCGGGGTACAAACAGCTCAGTGGCAAAGCCTCTGTAGACCTCCCAATGACCCCGAATGCAGAGGTACAGAAAAGCTCTCCACCTTCATTACATGATAAGAAATGAAGCTGACACAGCAATATAAGCATTATTACTGACAGCGTTAAGATAGTCAGTGGGTGCAGGTCAGGCCGTAGTCCCCAGGGGATACCCTCTAACAGTAGCTGTCATATTTATCTCTGCCTTCTTCAGAGCCAGTTCTAGTAGCTGGAGACAGAGCACACAAAAGGACGATTCAGTGCAATCCACGATGTGAAACAAAACAGATGCGTTGTGGAAGTTTGCAAACTCCCCAGCACGGAAGGTGGTTGGCAGATCTCCGCTCTGTAACTAGGGCCCATCTTCTTGGCAGCCTCAGGGGCCCTTCCGTAGCCAGTGGTGCTGCTCATGCTCTTCAGGCGAAGGACAGTCTGGAGGACAAAGCACTTCCCTTGGCACTTCACGGGGATGCAGAACTAAACCAAGGCTCAGGGGCCACCTGAGCTTTTAAACGCTTTACACAAATTTTGGCTGGTGAAGTAGGGTTTCTTTTGCTTTTTCCCTCCGTTCTGGCAAATTGCTGAGCAGAGCGGGAAAGCACATCGCAGCAAAAGCTACTGTTGGACTTGCTGATCATTTTACTCTATGGAAAAAACCCAAGGGGTCAAGGTGCAAGGAATGCACATAGAGGTCAGATTTCAGAGCCTGCCCCATGGCATGAAGCAATCTTGAAGGTCTAATAAAAGAGGATGAAGTAAATTGGGTAGAAGATACAGGATTGATTTGAAAAAGGTCAGATTTCTCTCTGGAAAGCATAAGGGAAAATTTAAATGTTTTAACTGGGGAAAAAAACCCCAAACCCTATACCAGTTTGACATGAATTCCGTGCTTGTTTTAAGAATGACCAACCTAAAAATGCTTTTGTTCCTAGCTGGTATCTCGGGAATGAGCACAACCAAAGGCACCTGGTCTGGTTTTACAGACTGGAACGCTTTTGGAAAGGCATCAGATATGAGCTGGACAAAAACAATGGAGGCCCAGCCACGGAGGCTGCCCTGGGAGAGTATACCAGCTGTCTGCTCACTTTCAAACCTCTAATCATATTCTGGGAGGGAAAGCAAGGGGACCTGTTAGGGGTTGCTGAGCTCTGTGCCCGGGGCCAGGTCCAGACGGTGGAGCCATCGAGCACGAGCCTTCCCCACGCAGAGGCGGGTTCCATCGCCTCGGACTTCAAATTCTGGCACCAGGACAACAAGCAAAACAAGCCTGAGCCTCTGAACAGACACCTCAAGGGCTGGGAACAAGGCAGAGGGATTAAAAAACAGCAGCACGGGCGAAGATGAAATGCTGGAACTTGGGAGAAGAGCAGGAGGGAGCTTGGCAGTGCCCAGGGAGGCGCAGCACCTGCTGGCACGGGATGCGGAGGAGGGCATTTAGCAGGCAATCGGTCCCACCGCCAGCCAGCATAAATCATCCCCGCGTCTCGCTGGCAGCCTGGCTGCGCTCAGGGACAACGGCTTTACGGCCCCGCTCCAGCGCTTGGTGGCTCGATCCCGCAAACGGAGGCAGTGCAGTGCCTGTGCTAACGTGTGGGGTGGGTGGCAGAGGAATCCCGGGTAGCAGGAAGGAGAGCGGCACCACAAAGCAAAATAAATCCTCGGAAAGACACGTATAAAACTGCTACCGTGCCCTCCTTCAACTCTCCACATCCTCAGCCCTGCTTGCAAACTACCCAGCAGCAACTCCACGGCTGGCAGACCGCAAAGCCTCTGACTCTACAAATCATTTTGTGAGAACCTGCTATTTATATCTCACATATATTATGTGAGAACCTAATCCTTTTCAACCTGCTTGGGCCATGTGTTGTCTCTCTGTGATGAGTGAACACCACGTCTTACCTTGCATTCATCCCACTAAGGCGCAGGCAATTAATTGAGGCCCTTCGTTAAGAGCGCAGCCTTCCTGGGCTCCGCAGTGGATCAGCAGGTGATCTCCCACCCCATGGACTCCGAGAGCTTTGTGCAACCAACTCAGGTACTGGCATCGAACACCAAAGAGAAGGTGGGGTGAATTAATCCAGACCTGTGCACGTGTGGTTCTGACCTGTCTATGAGGGCTGCCACTAAGAAGTAAAATGCCAAACACGGCTCATACCAATTCCACCTCTCACTAATATGTTTTGTCAGTTCATCATAAACTTGCAAGAAACCTCTAAATGCTGGGAGGCATCCTGGTTTCTAATTAGGCTCAGTCAGATTTCATGGGCTCACACGCCTATTTAGTCAAGTTACCCTGGCTCACGCTGCTGCTAGCTTCAAACATACATCCTTGAAATCAGTTTTTCCACTCAGAAAAAGATGAAGTCTACAGCTTCCTCCCCTCACATAAGCTTAAGAAAAGAACGTGAAGTGATGTCCCTGCCACCCAATATACATCTGGTTCTGTATCCCATCTCCACAAATCAGGACACCCCACCCGGAGACCTGGCATCTTTCTCCGCAGCACATTTAAAAGCCTGCACAGCAGTGCCCCGGATCCGTCCCCTTTCTGCTATTCCCTCGGCTCTCCTCGCGATCAGCAGGAGAGATGGACGCTTTCAGAGCAACAGTCAACCTGCCTGACATCTGAGTCACCTTTTGCACCCCTTTATTTCTTTTTACTTGCCCAAAAGGAAGGACAGGACTGTGACCCAGGTGACCCAGCCACATCCTTAATGTTAGACAGAACCAGTCTTCAACTACTGGAGTCTGCACGTATAGTACAAGAGGTAGACATAAACTACAAAACACTCTGCACCTAAAAAGTTTTCAGGCTCCAAGTAAGCCACAAATATAAAGAGTGAATGGTTGACACCAGCACCCGGTCTTCTCAGCAGCTGAATATGCATAAACCATATTCAAGTTAACTAAAGGAACGATCAAAGCACCAGGAAGTCATCCTAAAAGTGAGTCCTGGTTATGGGAACTGTAAGGAAGTTAAAACTTCTAAGCCTGAGAAGCAAATCCCAACTGCCAGATTAGGGAATAACTTCTCCTGAAGCCACCAGCTGTAGATCTGGCCCTTGCTGAAGCTTTTTCAAAGAAAGCAAATTGCATTTAATTTCTTAGGAACTGCCCCAGATCTTAGCTGCACACGACTGGCATCCAAAGCCAGAAATCAAAGCATGGGATACTTCAAGGGGTGAATCAGAGAGCGAAAAGAATTCATGGATTTGTAAGCCATCACAAAAGATTTTGATAAGCCGCTCCTCATCACCACTATTACTATTTGTATTTTCGGAGATGTCATAGTGTTCTCAGCACTTTGCAAACGACATGCCAGAATTCACAGACTTTTCCAAGCAAATGACCTCGTGGGGTTAATGCAAAAAAACCCGAAGGCCGTCCAAAAGAGCATAAAGTTCAAAGCTGACTCAGTCTGCCTCATTACAAAGCAATTCCTGAAACTTCTTCTCGTCAACCATTTGTTTACTGTAAAACATGTGATCATTTTTAAAAGCATCTAAGCCTTGCAACTGTGTGATTCCTCTCTGATACAAATGAATCTCAACTGTGGCGTTTTTATCACCTGTAAATCCATATGCAGGGCCTGTCTCAGTTTATCACGGATGCTACTCTCCGAACTTTGACACCAAGGAAAAAGGGGTACTGACCTGCTGTGGTGGTGACACGTGTAAATGCACAGCACTTGCGTTCCCTTTGAATGCAACTTGAATTTCCCCTTGATAATCCTTCCTTCACAATGGCATTCCCTTCTCCTCCAGCTGCCAAAAGGAGATCTGAAACGAACAGAATTAACATCCATCAGTTACGGTGGGGTTTTCCTGCTAAGCATCCAAAAACGTATCTTAGGTAAACAAACAAAACAAAACACCTGGTCTGAACTGAATCCTGGTCCCAACCAAACCTGGATAAGAAATTTCTGGTTGGGATCTGTCATATTAAAACCAGTGAAGAATGTTTACTGCATTACTACGATATCTAGACCCCAAATCATTTGGTGGGTTGGGTAATGGCTTTTGGCATCTTTCAGGATGTGGCACAGTCTGCACTCAGGGCTCAGGGACACTCCAGTTGTATCTGAGACCCAAAGACACTGAGCAGTGCAGAGGATGATGCACCTGGGTTGGTTTTACCCCAGCAAGTCGGGACCAGAGCATCTCCATGTCCCATGACTAACTGAAGTCAGGACTAGCTTCGAGATCTCTTTCTCCCCATGGACATGCCCTTTGGTCTGAACACATCTCACTTACCTTTAGAGACCTGCCTGAGGTACCTCAGGTGATGGACACCCCCAAGGCGAGAGAGGTACCCTTCGGAGATGTCCATCTCTTGCCATTAGCTACGATGCCTTGGGGCGTTTCCAGCCCAATGGTCTAAAGCCAGGTGGTGCCTCAGACCCAGCTCTTCCTTTGTGCTTGGTTTTCCTGGCTGCAGGAAAAAGAAAACCCTCGGTTTTCCTGCCGTTTGGCTCACACCCAAAAAATGCAGCACCTTGGGGAGCCTGCATCACTACCCAGGCTCTCCAAACAAAGCCGTAAGGAGACATGCGTATCTTCACTTCTCATACAGCACATCTTTCCTTCCCATTGACTTTCCATCACCGCTCTGGCTTCCAGGAAACACAAGGGATTTGCCGTGGCATGTGGGACTTGAGGGCAAGACGTATTGCTAAAATCGCTGAGGGTGAGAGGCTGCAGAGCTCTGAATGGGCTGCCTTGTCTTTGCGGCTTCCACTGAGCTCAAATTTTGCCTAAAAGGGATTAATTAACGTTGGACAACCCCACAGCAGTTCCTCATCAGCTCTGGAGCAGAGGAGCCCGTCACTATGGTGATACAACATTAAAGGGCTGGGTCCAGAACATTATTCTGGCAGGAAGACACGTGCACCAGGCCAGAAGCTGAGATGCTGGGGGAGCTGGTTGTAACTCTGGTGGAGGTACTCCAGGCTTACCCCGGTGTCACTGGGATCAGCCCTGGCCTCCAGCCTTTGAGGAGAGCTCCAGCCCATCGTGCAGATGGTTCCCCTTCTAATTTGGAGGGGCTGAATGACTTTTCAAACCTTTGATTCCTGACTGATGTATTCACTTCAGGAGACACAAAAGTACAAAATCTCAGCATGGAGTGACTCCCTTGCTTTCTTTTTCTTTCCTTCCCACCACCTCCACACACCCCCTGCTACCCCCGCCCCTTGTCTTTTCTTTTCTTCTCTCCCTGGACAGTTTTATAATTTTGGCATGTGGCCAGCATGTCTGTCCTTATTAGCTTGGGCTGGCTGTGAAACACCTGCAGCTCATTATAGCAGAAGGATGAAAAAAAATCAGTTGTCATAGGTAAAGTAACGACCACATACTCCTTTGTTTTAGCACGCTGAAAGGACAGTTGAGAGGGGAAGCAAAAAATGACATAGCTTTACCATCACACCTGCCATTGACTGGACTCAACTGCAGACACTGGGTCATGGTTTTATCTGATGAGTGATTCCAATAAATTGCTGTCACTTCGCACCAGTGAGGGCTCCAGCTTATTCAAAGTGAGGTGCACTTGCTGCATTTGAATAGTGTCTCATGCACCTCCTTTTTTTTTTTAATTTATGTCTTTATTATGAACTAAATAGGCACTAGGAAGAAACTTCCCTCTGGGCAGGTTATAACTAGACTGCCTACTGGTGTGTCCCTCTCACATCCCAGCTGGCACTGGCTGCAAACGCTGCCAGATCCAGCAGAGCCTCCATAATGGCAAGCCACCAGGGCTCCAGGATGGGACTGACACTTCCGAGTGCCACGGGCCACTGCCCCAGCCAGGAGAAGGGCTGCACATCCAAAAGACTGACCAGGGCACAGGCAGTGATGCAGAAGTGGTACTTGGGGTATCACTGGAGCTCCAGGCTCTGGTGCTGTGCAAAACCTTTTATAAGAAACACAGAAATTCCCATGATGTAAGGTACAACGGCGACACTGGTGAGCCAGTGAGAGGCAACACTTGCTTGCCCAACTCCCAGCCTCCAGAGCTTCATCGTACCTCATTACACTTCTGCAGGACTATCCACCTGGAGACAAGCCCTACTTAGGATTACAAAATCCTACTTCAAAAGATGTATTCGTACACAAGGACGGCTATTACTCAGAAGAGGTGCTTGGTGCCTGCTAAGATGTTGACAATAAAGAGATCAAGATGTCCTTCAGATCCCTACTGTTTAGCAGAGCCACGACCAAAACACACCTGGACTGAAGGAAAGGCCACAATCAGACCTCCTGGTATATGCATCCCACTGAAGGTGTGTGTATCATCGCAGGGGATGCCGGAGAGAGAGGATGTGGGAGTACAGCTAGAGGCCTAAATAATTTATTGTGCTCTTGAACTCTGCTTAAAGGCAGCTCCAAGAGCTTTGCTCCTGAAAGCAGAGTCGCTCTCTGAGGACTAGATGGTATTTCAATCCCAACAGCCCATTCAGTGAAAAGGCCACTGTTGGGATGTCAAGAGACCCAGAGCTCCTTCCAAAACTTTGCTATCATTTAATCAAACTTACTTGTCTAGCTGCAAGGCAGTTGAGACATTTACCCCAGCAGGTGACGGTTTTTGTTCTGCATCAAGTGGAGTGCAGCCATTTCATATAACAAACAGCAGCAACAGCAACAACAACAAATAAAAAAGGAAAAGAAAAACTTGTCACCACCAGGGACTCTGCCAAATATTCCCACTGCTGTCCTGGAGCACGACAACACAACTCTGCTGTTGCACACAGGTCTGACTATTTGCATTTTTAATAATTCAAGAGTTTAATTAGTATCATGGCCTTAATCAGAGGCTGAAAATACAGCTGAAGTCATCAGAGCTTAATTAGTTTAAAGAAAAAAAATAAATCTGCAGTCTGAAAATGTCTCCGCTAACATGAAAGTCTCTCCTTAGCTTGAAGCTTTGGGGTTCAGCTGAGCTTTTACCTGTTGCTTCCAACTCCCAATATCGCCACACCTCAGAGTAAATCAAAATCCCCCAAAAATGCTGAGTCAAAGCAAATTCCCAGTTTATTCCTATAAACTGTTCTAACTGTTCTACAGCTTTCTTCAACTGGACTCTGACAAAACCTAACTGGATTGAAGAGAACATCTTAAATTAACCCGGGTGTATCCCACAAGCTGCCTATGAATTTCCCCTCTGCAGGGAATACACCATTATCAGAACATCAATGGGCATCACTGGATCTCCTTCAGCCAAGTCAGCAGGAACACAGTCCTGAGGGAAATAACTCCATATGGCCAGAAATATCACCATTTAGTAGCGGGACTGCAGAAGCTGCTCCATGTGGGAGCTTACAGCAGTCCCTTGCAGCCCACCTTGGATGGTGAAGCTCAGGAGGTCTGGTGCCGCTTCCCTTCTCCAGAGCAAGGAATGGATGTGGTCTCAAGGGGAATTAGCACCAATTTGGGCTGAGGGAATCCGAAGACCTGGCAAGAGCCGTTCGTTGTCTCACTGGGCAGATTGAGAGCATTGTACAGGACATCCTGGATGAACTTTTTGAAACAATATGTGATTTAATGGTGAGACTCATCACCACCCAAAGCGGTGGAGGCCAAACACATAAGCAGGTTCAAAAATGGATTAGCAAAACGCATGGAAGATAGGTCAATCACAGACAATTAAATATGGTAGTCCGGATGCAACTTCCAGTTCAGGAAGCTAGTCGGTCTAATGCCCTTCCACCTCTGATTTACTTGTAAAAAGGAAGCCAGACAAATTCTCCCTATGCCAAAACTGTCCCTTGGCTCCAAGCATTAGCTAGAATCACAATAAATTCTTTTTTTGGCAGGGGGAGGGGGACACATTTTCTTTCAGTAATGATATTACAGCATGCTATTTATTTCCCACTGCGGCTCCTGAACCTCCGTGTAACCTCCCATCTCCCTGTCCCCTTAGGAATATCACAAATAAATTAGTGAAACTGACTGGAAGGTGATAGCAATCACAGATATCACTAAATTCCATTTAGCGAGGGATTAGGAATCCGAACATGTACATAGGAAAGGTCTGACTGGATCATACGGCAAAAACATTCAGTCTTTGAGAATACTGGACCAGGGGAAGATGCGGGAAACTCAAGATGGAAAAACGTAAGTTGGTTTGCCCACAAGGAAAGTTTCTTGGAACCCCAGGTCAGTTACTGTCTGATTTATACCCGACACAAGCCTGTGCAGGGGGAAGTTTTCTATAAATGAAATACATCCACACAGTACATTTCATACCATGCTGTTATGTATCCCCATCCCTTCTGAACCCTGCTTAAACTTCTGCAAACTCTTGACCTAAGGAGCATCTTACAGCATGGGTTATCTGCTCCTTTGCCTTCTCACCTGCTGCAAGCACTTCTATCCACTGTCTGGGTTTGAAGGTGGTTTAGGGGGGTTTGCTGGAGAGGAAGGGACAAGATGACAAATGAGCTAACACACAGCAATGGAATGTAAGTGAGTCTCAGCTATTTTTAATTAAGAAGCGATGACAGCTGACTAAATTCCCTGACACTGCAGTTAAAGGCTCCCTGACCCAGACATTATTGGACACACTCCTAAGACCAATATATATTGGTCCCGACGGTGCTTCTATTATTGTCCCCGCCGTCTCGACAGATGCAGGACTGACAAAATCTATGTCTATTATCAGCATGCAAATAGTGAGATAAACGTGTGAATGCTTATGAGCAGGAGGAGGCAGCAGGTGAGGGGAGGACAACGAAGGTCATTTTCAAGGCAGCGCCGAAAGTGCCAGTGTTTGGTTCCAATAAATGTTCAAAAGGTTTGGACAAATTTAACTGCCATTTTCATTTTCAGTTGGTTAAACCAATGATAGATTGACCATGAGAGAGGCAGAGAGACAGAAAGAACATTTTCTGCTGCAAGGCAGATAAAAGATAAGAGGCAAAGCAGTATGGTGCCTTGGACTGGCTTTTCTCAGCCCGCAGATCACAGGGAGGGCTCAACTGAGAAAGATTTTCTTCTGATTCCCAGACCAGGGAGCCCAGCAACCTGAGGAAGTCATGTGGATTTTGGAGGACAGGGGTTCACCGGGCTTCACTGAATGACTCCTTAGCAGAGAAGAGACTACAGTCAAGGTGTCCAGCTCCTGGCGTCACAACAGACTGGCAAGAAGCTGACTGTTTCAACAGCAGACTGTCTTGGAAAGATGTCAAGAGGAAAATACCAACCACAAAAAGACAATTCAAAACTCATTTTTGTTCTCAGGGCTCGTGCAGAAATGAACTCGGCAGCAGACACCTTTACCTTGAGCTCACCAGTTGGTTTTAGTAGCACAGACAAAGAAAATATTTCTTTCTACTCTTTCCAAAGGATCATGGAGAAAAGGGGCAAACTGGCACCTGCGGCAAAGTCACACAAATCACGTACAAACTTGGCATGAGTGAGACAAGTACATTAAGGAACACCATCAGGAACTTTCCAGCATGGTTGCAGGGTGGGAGGGAGGAAGAGTGGCTCTCCACTGTTGCTAAGACGGTTCCCCCGGCCTTGCTCTCCCCCAGCCCAATCCACGGGCTTTCTCCTCTCATTGGCTCCCCAGCTCCATCGAACGACCGTGACAGCTTCTCCTCCTCCTCGCCCTATTGGCTTCTGCCTATGGGCTATTATCAGGGGAGAGCAAATCGGACACGTAATCAATAGTTTGCGAGAAGGAACGGGGCTGGGCGATGCTACATTTGCATGAAATCTCTTGCCGCCGATGTCTCTGCATTCAGATAAGGGCAGATTAGCCGTGCTGGCCACGCTGGCAGAGGTGAGTGGAGATGGCAGACTGATAGCAGAGCAGAGCTGCAGGGAGCTGCCAGCCAACAGCAGTGGCTGCACGCTCCCCATCTCCAGCTTCGGGCCAGGCTCTACCTGACGAGTAGGTCAGATCCCCCACCTTGCAGGCAAACCGGCACGATTCAAGGATCATGAGCATCCCGCCTGAGCACTCATCTAGAGACACCGAACGAACTAGTGTCCCTGCCTTGGGTACTTGTTAGGCTCTGAAAATAAAGGAAAGGTGTATAGCAGGGGAAAAATCTTGCCTGCAGTACCGTAAGTGATGAACTTTTAGGACGTTGCTTGGTCTCAAGGTATCTGGAGGCCTGGAGAGCATGTAAATGCTCCATGAGGCCAAAGGAAGTTTCCCTGGCTCGAACTAGGATGGCTGGTGAAAGTCAGCTACCGCTACAGCTTACTCACTGCCAGCCTTCAGAAATTCAGGAACAGTGGTTCCTTCCTCTTGCAGCATCCCTGTCAGCTTGGCTCTCCCCACCCCACCAAAACCCCATTACTGAGAAGCCAAACACAGCAGCAGTGGGACAGCTCTCCTGGTCCTTCCACAGACCAGGTCAAGGTCTGGACCCAGACACAGCAAAGAGGCATGTTTGCTGGAACCAGTTTCCAAATACAAGCAAAATGGGCTTGAATTGACACTGTGCATCGGTGAGAGACCACAGCAAACCCACTAGATATTGCCAATGGCTTTAAGACCAGCTGCAAAATAAAACGTACTTATCAGTCATGGGCACCTCAGACACCAGGGCATCAAGAGCACGACCAAGTTGAGAGTGAGGAACTACCAACCTGGCCTCAGGCCGTAAAGCTTTGCCGTTTAACTTGCCCAAGTAAGGCAGCTGATGAAATATCCCCAGGCACATTGAGACACTGGTGAAATAGCAACCCTTTGGTTATTTTCTTCCACCACACAGGTGAGTCAGCATCCGGACCACGGAAGAAAAACTGGTGTTTCCTTTCCTGTTCAGGACTGTGAGTCCAGTCTCTAGCCTGCTCCTAATAGACATGTATACAGACTACAAGAGGTCAATGAACCCAGCTGTGGTTGGGTACACATACGTTGGATATATGCTGTCCCCTAAATACTAGATCTTCCCAGCCTGGACAGTCCACTTGCCCTCTGTCCTTTACATTGCACACAGATTCGCTTGGGAAGAGTTGTAACTTACATTGTTTTCTTTGGAAATTTCCACAGCTAATCTGTTTATTTCAGGGGTAAGGATGGTTGGTCACAAAACACTGGGTCAGTTAAAAAAAAAATCCTGAGCATCTGACCTGAATAAATCCCTTTTTATGAAATCCAGGGGGATGGCTTCTTCAATAGAAGATGGAGCTTCAAGTTAAAAGGAGGAAAGAGAAGAAAAGAGCGCACATAAAAATCAGGTTCAAATCCCTGCTTGGCCTCACTATGTGAGGACTTTGAATTAGGTCTACAGCTACTTAAATGGCTTCAAGTATTTTGGGATCTCTCTCCAGTCTGTATGATCTAAGTTTCATCCTGAGGCAGAATAGGAAGAGTGTTCCAAGCTCTCAAAAATGTTCACGACTTCGGACAAATACATTATACCCAGCTTCAAAACAAATCTGTTCTCTTTTTGATCTTATGTAATAGTCTAGATGTCTGTGTTTTGATTCCTCCCAGTTGTGCACTCAAACTGGTACAGAGCTCCATGAAAGAAAATTAATGGACTGGAAGGAAATCTGCACTTTTTTCTTTTTTTTTTTCTTTTTTATATTTCTCTAAACTATGTGCCTCTTTTCCAGATACCTTTACAGAGAAGAAAAGCATGAAATTTAGCAACAACCCAGTTCATAAAAATGAACTCACATAAGAACGATCATGAGTTAAGCCTGCTCCAACCGCTCAAGAAGACAGAGCTTATGAATGAAGCCTTTTTGGTGAATAAAAGCTTTTTTTTAAATAAAACCAAAGTTTTTTCAGACTAATTCAAGAAGCAACCTACAATTGAAAAGATTTGGTCCCTGACAGCCTGGGATCATGCTTGATTTCTCCTTACCATCAGTGCCTACACAACAATGTTTAGCTGAACCTATTAGATTTGATTTAGATGGAGAAAATAATTAGATCCTTAGTGTGAACATGTGGGAAATATCCAAACCAAAGGCAGAGCTGGTATGGTATAACCTATGTGGTATGGTATAACCTATGCTGCTAGGACTATTGGGGTGGTAAGCTCACGTTGCTCCCTTACCTGGCAATGTGTTCCGTGCTGAGCGACCATGTTGTACCTGCCCTCGACGAGAAAGGCAGAGGGGATGAGTGTGAGCTTCTTCACCTCTCAACGCTGAGGGGGCACAACCTGGGGTAGTGGGAAATAAAAATACATGAGTATAAGGAATAATATGACGGATGGCCCGACAGGAAACCCCAAGCCGAGGAAAAATTATGTCCATAGTGTTCTCTCCCCACCCCATTTCTGCTTATCATGATGTATCTGCTTCTGGTCTAAGGCTTGGACCTGAGGGCCTCCAGGCTGCCATTGGCCACCTGTCTGGCATGGCTGATGGAGAACAAGGAGCCAAGAAACCCGAGAACCGTTTCTGAGCCAACAGCCTGGGTTCCCAGATTCAATTTTGTTTTCAGATCTCCAGTTTAAAAGGTTTTCATAGCTCCCCACGTATTTCTTTTCAGCTTTGTCTTGCCTTACAAATCACTGAAATGTTGTCGGGTTTGTTATAGAGGAAACTATTTTCCATATGCCTTTCAGCATTTTTCACAAGGCAAAAAATCCAAGGACACAGCCATCCTCACTTAGCACATTGTATAACTGTCCATGAAGGGATTTGATTTCTGTCTATCTGCTTCTGGTTTGTTTCCCGGCTCCATTTCATTAATACAATTTCTCCAGAAGTTCGTATCATTAATAAAGCCAAACCACAGGAATACTTCTCATAACTGCTCTATTTCTCTGATGCCAAAAGCTAGTAAAAAGTCTCCAAACTTTAATTTTGTCTTTAAATAGTTCTACGCAAGGTAACTCAATGTTATTAGTCCCATTTTGCTATTAAACAGAGGCACAAATGAGCACTAAGAATTGTCCCAGGCCATAAAATAAGTAGAAAAAGACAACCAAACCCTGAGTCCTGATGCACAGCCTCTTGCTCTGTCCCAGTGGACAACATTCTTTCCTATGATTACTAAAAATATTGGGGTCTTCTGTGAAACAGAGTGGGATGCTAATTTTTGAGGTGAAATGACCAGCCCAGCATGGGAAATCGTCTAAGTGAATCTAATACTCTCAACTTCCTGAACTCTTGTACAATAAACAGCTTAGCAACTTGTTTCCCACAGAGACACCTGTATTTTAGTAGCAGATAAGTGACACATGTATATACTTAGCCATATTTCCTTTTTTTCTAGCTATATACACACATATATATCCATATATGCACAAACATAAAATACATGCACATATATATATCTCTATATATGTATCTCAAAGTTATTAAAATTAGAAGGAACTTTGATGTTGGACTCAGCATGGTTTGAAAAAATGCTAATTACAGCCCGGCACAGCTGTGGGAATGAGCTGCCTGCTCTGAGAACAGTACTTTAGGCACATAAAATGCAAAGGCCTGTTTGGATGAGAGCACAGAGCCAAGACGTTTCCCTCAAGATGCTTCCTCCCACCCCTGGCACCTCTCACCTGCCCACGAAAATGAACTTCCCACCTCTCCCCCGCTCAAACCTCGACCCCTTTTCCTGAGCGACTGCCACCCCACAATACTCCCTCAGTATCACCATAACACCTGGCTACCTAACAATTACGTTTTTGGCATCTGAAGTGCAGACATATCTAAAGAAGCCAGGAGGAGATGGATGGATGCCTTTGGTACTAACGCCAGTGCCCTCATGAACGCTGACTCTTAAAGCAAAACAAGTTAAAAGAAAAAAAAAAGGTAACTAACAAGTTTCTAGACTCATTTGTTTAGAATGACAGATCGACAAACACAGGTTTGGGGTTTTTTTAATTTTTTTTTTTTTAAACAAACAGCTTTTTATAACTCATAACCCAAAATAAGCCCTGACCCAGCTGCGGTGCCATGTTAAACAGTAATTACTCTATATAAGGCTGACCAAATGGGAATATTTGTGGGCCAGCGGAATGAAATTATTTTAGGACTTACACAAACTTTCTCTGGGAGTGGTGAGACTAGCTGTGGGTAATGTGGCGTACCTAAGAAACAAGCAGACACAGGAGGGGTGGGGTTTTTTTATCCTTCTTCTTCCAAGCCTCCATTAAAACTCACTGGGTGACATTAAATGACTTTCCCAAATTTCAGCTCAAGGGAAAAGGGAAAAAAAATACAGAAGTAGAAGGAGGTTTTGTTTACCCCTCTAGAAAAGAGGCTTCACGATGTTACCATACATATTTTGAGATTCTCCCTCAACCTGGCTGTTACATCTGCTAAGCCATACCTAACCATACGGCAGAGCGTAAGTAAACAAAGGTGCAAAGCAAGACCCTTGTCATATCTCATGATACAGGGGGGGGAAGGCGAAAAAATCAGTCAAAGGTCATCTCCGGCTCTTACCCACCATCCAGGTTGCTTCACCATGAGCTCCTGTGCAACACCAGCCACTGAAATGTCCATCATCAGGCATTTTCCTGGCCAGGACTGTCAAAGGCACCTCTCTTCCAGCCCAGCCCATGTGCTAAGCAGATGGGTCCTTGCCACCTTGCTGTCACAAAGCCAAAACCCTTCATGGAGACTGGCCACACAGCAAGTCAGACCTTTTTGCTTGACCTTTCCTTGAAATGATGCTAAACTCCATCAAAACACATCTCAGAGTAATTTTTCATCCTGTCTACGCTAAGGATGTGCTCGCTCTCCTGGTCTTTAGGCAACATTTGGGCCCACTGAATCCTTTCTGCTCAAGCTAAGGGAGGAGAAGCCCATGAATCCAAACTCTCTCATCCTCTCAAAGATTCAATGCATCATTTCAAAGTGCCTGATTCTGAAGCAGATGAGGTAGCATAGCCTGCAGAGAAAGAAACAAATGTCCTGTAACCTGGGGCACGTCCTGCCTTGTAGGAGGATGGGGATCTCTGTGGGGAATCCTAGAAGAAGAGGCTGACAGAGCTTTCGGAGTGGCAATGCTCAGTCCAAAAAAGCTGCAAAAAATTAGTGGCATGCCATTCCGGTGCAAGTGGCAGTTTTCCAGCTTCCAAAATATCCCTCCTCCTTATGCCACGGTAAAACGGAGCGAAAATGGAAAGTGGTTTAGCAAGCAGGAACATTGCAATTCAAAATAGAATCAGAGAGGATTAAAGCAAATACCCAGACTGTTCTAACCTGTGTTTATGGCCCAAATACTGTACCAATTCCTGTTATTTTCAGGGGGTTCTTCCTGTGTTGTAATGTTCTCTCTGGGATTAAACTTGGCCCATGCAACACATGACTCATCTGACTACAAGTCCCTGGGCATGTGCTGCAGGTTTTGCAGATGCTTATCACCAACAACCCATCCTACAGCCTCAGAGCCCAAGGCAGCATGTTACACGTGGGTTTTTGCTGGAGGGGTAGGAAGAAAATGACAGCATCTGCCTAATGCTAAATTTTCATCCTTAATTAAGGACTTCAAAAATAAGTCCATTTGCTGAGCAGGATGGTGGGCGGAAAATAAAATAAAGCTAGTTTTTAATGATCTCAGCGAAACTCAAGCCCATTTTCTAGTTAACGTGCACTCTTGCACCCAGGATTTCAAGTTAAAAATTCGTTGCTATGGAACTCCTATCTGCAGCACCAAGCACTGACAATGGCCAAACTAATCCCAGGTAAGTTCCTTTGCCTTCGCTTGATGTAAAACAGGTTTGCTGTTTTCAGATTTGCTCTTCATTCTACCTGACTTTCTGCATTCCAGAAGATAACTTCTTTTTATGTCTGTCTCTGATTAGTTCCTTGAATTACCTCCACCTTACATGATTATTCAACGCTGAGTTCACCCCGCTGTTCTTCATTCTCTTTCAATGACCCCCGCAAGTGCCAGTACCATCCTGATACTCGCTCAGAGACACAGTGCCACCTTTAGAGTTACAGTGTTAAATTCACAGGCGAGATCAATTTTAGCTGCCACAGATCACCAGATGTAGCGGGAGGTAATTCAAAGAATAAAAACTCACATGAATAGAACAAGGGGAAGAAAGAGGGGGGAAAAAAAAAAAAAAAAGATAACCATGCAGAAGCAACGGACTCGGGTGACACAGCACAGCCTTTTAGTACCTTTGTACAAATATAGCAATGGGCTATGAAGCTCCTGAGCTCTTAATTACCAGTTCAATTCACAATTGGTAAGGCTCTTTTAATAGCAAGGAGCAAAAAGCTAATCACTTCAGTTGAGGGATGCTGAGCATCTCACCTATAAATGGCTCCTCCTTAGGCTGTTTGCCCAGTGGGAAGGAGCAACCGTGAACTGGGACAGCAGCTTCTGTAGTGTGGTTCACGGAAGGGACTTCACCAGTATTGGCAGATCCTGAAAGAGAAGGAAATTCACACTCAGTAGTGGAATTAGATGCCATCTCCGCATCACACTAAGTCATTGAGTGCTGGGGGAGCCCAGCTCTGTGGACCTTCCCAAAGTTTGATGTACGCCTAACAAAAGAGTGAGTCTAAGCCTGGAGAATTCAGGTATTTCACTCCATCGGGAAGCACACCAGAGTCCAGCTGACCGTAGTGCCTGTCAGTACAAGTTAATCAAGAGCCAGAGCCTCTCGCTGAAACGATGCCTGAGGCCAGAGGGGCTGCACTGCCTTCTCCAGCGTTTTTCTACGGAAATCAGCAGAGTTACATGGGCAGGAGGCATGGAGCTGGAGGTACTTGTTGACCTTTCAGCGCATACCTTACCCCCCAAGAAGCAGAGCTTCCTAACGCAGAAGCTGTGAGCCCTCAGCTCAGGGCCCCGCTGACCCTCAGGAGCCCTGATCCACCCTCTCAATGCTCCACTGACTACGGCATAGCCCCTCATACACATTTCTGCTTTCACTGGTTAAGACGGGACTCGGGTGAATATCATCCTTAGTCTCTTCTTTAGATTGATGTGAATCTGCAACCTGCCTTTAAACCCAATCAAGGTACGCCTGACACAGAAATTGCGAGATAATTAAAGAGAACTGTGGAAAACAAATGTACATACCCTGTGTTCCACGGGGTTGCTTTAAAACACAGCGCTGTGGTTTATTCCTTCTCTCTCAATCTGTCACCAGCACTCGGCGACATGGGAGAAAACGAATTTAAATTAAACTCAAACATTATGCCTAGTTCTTTACTGACACCTTCTAAACAGTGCTGAACCTTTTATATAGACACTTTGTGCTACAGCCCCAAACTACAGGGCCAATAAAGCCACAACAACTGAGAGCACTTACAGACTTGGGCTATATTCTGAATAAAATAAGAATAAATCTGAGTTCTGCAAAAGTTACTTAACCTCCCAAGCCCAAGATCTTTGTTGCAGCCTTTAAATCGAAGAGATGCGTGTGTGTGTGACAGATGGCAGCCCCCAAGGATCATGCAATACTCCACCTCTGTACCAATATTGCATTGTACAAATATTCATCCGTTAGTTTCCAGAATAAATGTGTGAGGAAGGATCATTAACACCACCCCTGATGTTACTGATAAGAAGGCTGAGACAGAAGGGTGGAGAGGATTGTTTAAAGCGAGGAAGTAAGTAACAACGAGAACTCCAAAGCATCCTCCCATCTTTGAGAACACATAGGGGGTTTATTAAAAAAAAAAAAAAAAAAAAAAAGAGGAATCTTCAATTTTTCACTTCAAAAAAAAAAAGGAGACTCTTCAATTCTTCAATTCAAAAAAAAATCACAGTCTGACCCAATGCCAACTGAAGTTTGAAGACTTGAGCAAGCAAACAAAGGAGTTCAGCTCCCACCTTAGGTTCGTAGCTAATAAAGCATTTGTGCCACGCTAACAATGTGGCCTAGCTTAAGTGTCCATTTTTAACTATCAACTGAAGTGAAAGCATTAATTCATGCAAATCAATATTCCCTACACAATAATTTTCCTCTCAAATGTTTCTTCTTCTTTAATATAAACTCTTATTTGACATAACTCATTTAAAACATTGTATCTGCAGAGTTCAGCAATTAGCTCTGTAAACTGTTTTCCTTGAGTGTATGGAAGGCCACATTACGCAGTGAAATATAAAGCGTGTGTGATAGTGAATGAAAACCTCTCTTTGAATGATGATTATCTTTCAAAAAGGCTGGGATAAGGGCCAGATTAGCAAAACACATTCAAGCCAGCTATTTAGACTTCTACTTGTACATCCAAAGTCCGCTGCTATTTCATGCAAGCACCCACTTTCAGGGCATCTTTGAGGGTTTTCAAATGTAATTGTTTTGATGTGATACCCACGGACCGCGTGTAACTGAAAACAGACCCAAAAAATCCAACCCAAGCAAACAAAATAGGAAATGTGTGCGAAGAAAAGCACAGAAAGAGAGAAGGGACAGTACAGAAAACAGCCAAATGAAGGCAGGAGATGGCACCGAGGGTACTTCAGATGCTACTGAAAGTGAAAAGAAGGATGTAGAGGCTACACTTCATCTGACCGTTAATCCAGAATGAACTCATGAGAGTCACAGAGATTTGTAGAAAAGCAGCAGAGGGTGTAAAAGACTGCTGAGAGTCACCTAAGCCATCCTTCTCCCCAGAGCAGAGCTAATCTCAAAACTGAATCTGGTGGTGTCCACTTCAGCTCTGAAAACCCCCAGGAACGGTGATCCCACAGCCTCACTGGGCACTGCCCCAGCACTGCACTGCTCTCCCAGCTGTGGTTCCCCCTCCCTCAGATCCATTCACAATTCCCCTTGTGGCAGCTGCGACAGCAGATTTTTTTCCCCCCATTGCTTAAAGGTGGCTTCATTCAGCTCTTCCTCTCACTTAGGTGGTTCATAGGAGATGTCCACCGTGACACCCTCTTCTTGGGTGTCCCCACTCTCATCCTGACCCACAAGCTCCCAACACCCACTGCGACTCCTCCACACCAAATACACTCCCCTCTCATTGTTTCCCAGGCACATCTTTGTCTAAGAGCCGCATCCATCCATCCATCCATCCATCCATCCATCCATCCATCCATCCACCACAACACCCCAGTCGTGTGAACCACTCCACCATGCCTGCCATCCTAGCAAACCTTGATTAAAGCCCTTCGTAGTGAGGTATTAATTAAATAAAAGTACTGTTGCACACACAAGGTGAAGCAAGGCACACGGATACTACGAGGGCAACCTGCCCAGCACCGAGTGCTAGTGACAGAGCTATGAAGACAATACAGAAACCCAAACCCCTCATCTTACAGGTCAGCCCTTTAGGCTAAGGAGCCTTTGGTGATGCCCCAGAGGGGAGAACGAGAAGAAAAGCGTCTCACGGAGAACTGTTGCACGGGGCCAGATGCTCAGCAGATCGCAATTGGTGAACTCCACTGCCTTCAGTGCAGCTATGCCGATTTATA
This sequence comes from Nycticryphes semicollaris, assembly GCA_013400055.1. NCBI lineage: Eukaryota > Metazoa > Chordata > Aves > Charadriiformes > Rostratulidae > Nycticryphes > Nycticryphes semicollaris. Next base: position 57,530 of record VXBJ01000261.1, read on the forward strand.
TCAGCTGCCGATGTGACCTATATAATGAAAATGGGCTCGAAGCAGCTAAGGAATATAACCCTGACTTATTCCAAATACATTATATTTAACGCTGTCACTTATCTTTTACAAGCCAACGTGCAAGCTCAGGAGACAGACACATTTGGATGCTCTCAGCTGGGAATCATGTTCTTGCAACGCTCCTAGATGATGCACATACTGTCTCTATTTGCCTTCACCCCTTCGGATGGCATGGTGCCCACGAAACAAGCTGATTAGCACTTGCCCTGGGCTATCAAGGCAAGGCAATGGTATGTTTAGATCAGCAAGCCGCGCAACAATATAAATGTCATCTATTCTACAAGAAGCTTTGGCAGTATTTGCATCTTGTGCTTCATTTCATGTGTGTGCCAAAAAGAAACTCAAAGACTTGCAGAAAGAAGACAGGCATGGGATTCGCCAGCCCTCCCGGTTGCCAAAACATGCTGTATAGCAGTGGGTGCCTCATTATACTCCCCAAGGACCATCTACCGGGTGTCAGATTGTATGTAATGTGAACACTACTGCCACACATATCTGTATTGCCTTTTTTGTTCAGCCAGCCTCGTAGGCAGAAAACGAACCACAACCAGTGTGTCTGGCACAGTTCAAGACACGATCTGTACCCTCGCCCAGAAAAGATGGCATCCAGCCGAAAGAGAAGAGCCCGGGGTGGTCACTGGCTGGTTGTGCAACGCCTTTGCTGAGGGGCCAAACTGCAGCAATACCTAGGAGATACAATGGATAATGGGCTAAGGACACCAAGTTTAGGACACTAGCTGGAGTGCACACCAGGCCCCTAATGGCCTGGCACTCATTAGCGACTGATTGTTACTGGAGACCTATATGACATGAAATGATGGTCTCACTCCAGTTCCTGGTGAGGGAATGTCAGCACCATTATCACAGCAAGCATCCATCTTAGTGGTCTCACCAAAGCAGCCTGGGGCTGAAGGGGAAGAAAGGCTGATCTATGTCTCATTGTCAGCTGAGAGGACTTTCCAGGACAGAGCTGGGCTGAACTAGCAGGGTTCAGAACTGCTGCCTGTACAAGTCCTACTTAGGTCTTTAGCAGATGGGGCAGGATGCTTTAGACAAAAAAGGAGATGCAGCGCAGGAAAGATCTACCAAAAGAGAGAGAATGCTGTCAGACAGCTCTGCAGAGAAGCAGAAAAACATCATGGTGTGACATGCTAAGTGACCACCAGAATAACACACCCAGACCACCACAAACAGAAACTGCACTCTAAGTACATCACTGAACAGGACACTGCAGCGAGCCCAACGAGTCTTCGCTGGACTTCGCAGGTCTGTCTCTGCAGCTTATGGTTTGTTCACACACTAGGAACGCACAGCAGTGTCAAAGGTAACTCCTAAACCTTTCTGCCTCGATTAATCCAACAGCCCGAGGCAGAGCACTCAGCACTCTGGAGTCTTCCATCGGTTTCCCCCCAGAGCAAACCCAAGAGCTTTCTGCGCAGCCTGTACAAATTCACAACCAAAGGCTTTACCCTGACTACTTCTCGCTGACTCTTCTTTGCTTTATCGAGGTTTTTTAGGTTCACGACAAACATACAAACCACTCGAGCTGTTATCTGGCCCCTGTTTGCGGGAGAGCTTTCCCTCTCCAGGATGCTCCTGCCTTGTTCTGTGTAACCTCGCTGCATTTCGACTTGATTACACCCATCTTTGCTCAACGCCGCAACCGCAGCGCAGACAGTGAGACTACAGAGGGACTCTCCTGAGGAGATTATGCAAAGTGTCACTTCACACTAAACTTCTCTTTGAAAATGGAAGTTTTGTATTCTTCATTATGCTAACGAAAAGCAGAAAAGACACTGGGTGTTTCTAATATTAAAGTGGAGCCCTTAACTTTTGGAGAATCCTTAGTCACACCCTTCTGCTATTGTGTATTCCTCGTAGATCCATATTTGCAACGCTTTAAGTTAACATCTTCTTTTATTTCTGAAAACAGAAATGGTTTTCTTTGGTTAGCAGTATCCAGATGCATTAAACCTCTATTGCCTAAGAGGATTTGTACTTTATGCTCAAGTTTTCAGGAGAGAGATATTTAAAAGATTATGAAATAATCTGCTTGAGGAGGAAAAAAACAAAGAAGAAAAAAAGAATGTTGGAACATATCCATCAATATTTCAGTATAAATTGTTGAAGCGCCAGAATTACATGGTGCAATTTTCTTCTAGAATGTATAGCTCCTAGCACTGATCTTTACATTTACCAGAGAAAAATGGTCTAATACTCAGAAAATTAATGTTAATTAACACGTTGGAGAAAATTCTGTCACAACTGAACGATGAAAGTAACGCACCTTGTGCATTTGTTTGGAAAGCCTCTGCTGCTCTGACTGTATCAGGCATAAGTGGGCTTTTAGGTAATATGCTTGCCAAGACAAATCTTTATGCAGAGTCTGATTCTTTGTGACTACTGACCAAAGCTGAGATTCAGACTCAGGGGGAGCGGTGCCATCCTGTACATGGAACCTTTAGCAATGCCAGTGGTGCTGAAGACCTGAAGACCAGCTAGAAAACTGGAGTCTGGCCCCAAGAGAGCATTACGTAAAAGGACTTGGAACTGTCTCAAGGGTTTTGGTTTTTTCAAGAAAAAACAACCAGACACAATTCTGTCAGTATGTCACAGTCAGACTTTTTTTTGTTCGTTTGCTTGTTTGTTTTCACCACCACCACACACACCCCCCACCTTATATTCAGCCCTTGCAGTAAGAGTTCCTTGCTCCCTATCCGTTCATCCACCTATTTCCCAAAGCATTTGGCCAACCAGCCCGGGGTTTGATCACACACTGTGTCAATCCCAGGTCCACTTACGGCGTGTATATTTAAGACGACAAACAGGGCAGGTTTTGCAATGGTAATGTGGGACACACGAAGAGCCCAAACAAAGGATCTCATTGACGTAGCTGCATTTTGGATCAGGCCCACTGTGAATCTGAAGACGGAATAAGAAGCAGGATGGCTACTCCCTTCCAGTAAATATGCAAAGTTCTCTTCTCCCATACAATGGAAACAGTTTTACACTGATGTAGATCATGGTCCATGGATAATCAGCCCACTATTCACTTCCCCAGCTTTGCGGAAGCGTAATCAGGAAAGCATTATGAAGAAAAACCTGCCCTGCAGGGACAGACTTGCTTTAATAATGTTTATGACTTGTCCATATTGTATTTATGTCTGGAAGTTGATTTCTTGGGTTTTCCCACCCTTCCCCCACTCTCGGCCCCAAAGACAATTTGCAAGTTGAATCCTTCACCAGGATAAATGAGGGAAGAGCCGGTGACTGATGGACACTGCTCTCCTCTCTACGTGCTCAAGATCACATCCAGAAACAACGCTTGACTTTACCTACCACACAGGTCAAAATTCACCTTTTCCTGAAGCAACTGGTCCAAATCCAAGCCCGTGTTTCAAAAATTAACAGGCTTGAACTGAAAGTGCACCACTTACCCTGGTCAGCTGCTGGCCTCTTGTCTTGAAAACAGTCCAGATTCACACCACAAACAGCAATAATTAATTAATTAATAACTAAATCTTTAAGATCAAAGACTTCCCCAGTATCTGCCAAGCTGACAATTTTTCCTGAGCCCTACAAACTTGTCATTGATACTAGTTCTTTTAAACCCATCCATCTTAGTCACTCAAATCTGTCACAGAAAACACAGAGAGCCACAAGGGCACAGTGCTGGCTCATGGTCATCCTGCTGTCTACCAAGACCCCCAGGTCCCTTTCCCCTACACTGCTCTTCAACAGGTCAGTTCCCAATGTACCTGGGGTTGTTCTTGCCCAGATGCCAGACTCTACACTTACCCTTGTTATATTTCATTAAATTTCTCCCCACCCAACTCTCCAGCCTGTCTAGGTCGCACTGGACGGCAGCACAGCCTTCTGGCGTGTCAGACACTCCGAAGCACATATCGTGTGTGGGCTCCCCAAAACTCCAGGCTCCTTCCAAACCCTAATCCAGGCTCCTGCTGGCACACACACACTGCAGAGAACAGGTAAACCTGACCCTTGAGAAGGGCACTGAGCATCATGGTAGAGGCCACAAGCAAAATGAGAAAAGATTTTGTTCATAGCCTTGGGGCCACTCCCCGACTTCTCCAGGAGCCCCCCAAAAGGGCTCTGGTGACCTCTTCTTGACAGCAAGTGTGTGCAGGCAACCACAGACAGGAGGAGAGGAGCATCCACAGCTCTGGTGCCTCTCTGGACTTAAATCTTTGTTCTGTTCTATAACACTAAGGTTCTTCTAGGAGACAGAAAATAAGCAAGTCAGTCCTGTTTTCACTCTCCCATGAGCTACTCAGCTCCTGTATTTGTCGACAAGAAAAGCCCCTGAAAGCCACAAGGTTTCTTTCTTATTTACCTCTTTTATCTTTTGCTTATTTTCCGTGAAGAAAAGTAACCCAACCTTGGTTTAGTAACAACCTCGCCAGAAACAAAAACCCTCTTGAATTCCTCTTCATTATAAATGGATTGTCAATGTGTTAAATAAATCAGTGAAAATGGAAATCCAAAAATAAATAGCCATCCTACCGTTGCTATGGTAACTCAAATTTTTTACCTGGACAGGGATTTTATGTTTCACAGTTAGTAATCGCTGAAAAGGAGGGTCATTTTTTTTTTTTTCTTTTTAACCCTGGCACATTTCACCACCTACCCCCAATGTAAAAAAAAAAAAAAAAAAACAAAAAAAACCCAAAAAAGAACCCCAAAACCCCCACATTATTTTTGGTTACTATTTAGCAAATGAGGGAAGATCAAAGAAACTCCCCCATCCTCTGCGATGGTAACTAGAGGGAAATCCAGCAGAGGAGAGAGGTAAGAGCCACTAATGGGACCCCAGGTGTCACAAAGCTTTGAGCTGGTACCACTGGTAATCCCTCAGCCAGCCCAGAAAAATCACATAGAGGGCTCTTATTCCATTTTACCTGCCAAAAAAAGTCCACTTAGTACCTCCTTGTCTGGAGGCTGGTGGATGGATTCACTAAGAAAGGGGTCAGATCAGAGAACACCATCATCTCTGAGCTGGTACACACTTGCAAGCCTTGCCTTCACCCCTAGAGGTGGCAAAAAAAACCCGCCAAAACCTCTAAATAAAGTTCAGAAATTCAAAATGCAGTTAAAGAAAGAAGAATCTCTTTGAAACAGCGTCACTTCGGTACGTTTCCACTGGCCAACTCCCCTGTAAGATGTTTACAGTAGTAAAATGAATTTTCAAAACAACATTGTCTTGACCAAAATATTTTCTTCAGTTTGAAACTTTGTAACTTGTTTCCAGAAAGGCATGTAGAATTGGGGGTGGCGGTGAAAAATCTCGTGAAAAGTCTCCATAAACCAGCATTTCCCACCCACCTTTTGTCAGAAAACGTCTTGACCTGCATTAAACGGAATTAATTAATCCCAGTCAGAACCTAGCCTAACGGCAACATGCTGACTACTCCCCAAACCAGACACGATACCCCCGAGAAGAGAATCATACACATTATATCTGGCCATTTTAGGTATTTTTTACAATGGGATGTCTGTGGAGTTGTGTTACTAAGGTATGCCTGCACCCAGAAATGCCTGTTTTCTAGAGGTATATACACACACACACACCCCGGGATTGTGAAAACGCTCCAAACCAATATGGGTGTTTGCATCCCGGCTTGCCCAAAAAGCAAAGCAGACTGTTCAAGCAGCAGCCGGGTGAAAGCAAGCATTCAGTTCTGCTCAGAGGCTCGTTTTCCTCTAAATGGGCCTCTCAGACTCAGTGACAACTCTTAGCTGCCTGAGAAAAAAAACACGCTGGAATAAAAAAAAAAAAAAAAAAAAAAAAAAAAAAAAGAACCTATTTTCCAGTGCAAAGTAATCCCTGTTCCATTGCCATGGCACCAGACATCCGTCTCTTTCTTTCATTGACCAGACGAGGTCCTCCTCAGCCCCTAGCTTCTTTTTGAAAAAAATAAAAAAAAAAAAGTGGGGTTTTTT
>VXBJ01000261.1:69064-85773 GCA_013400055.1 Nycticryphes semicollaris
GCGATGCAATTCGTTTCCATGCAAGAAATAAAAAAAAAAAAAAAAAAAGGAAAAAAAAAAATGAAAAATCTCTTCAGATCACAGGCCAGAATTCTCTACCGCTGCAAATCGAACCCAAGGAGGGATGTATGCTGATTTAGTCAAGGTGGGGCCCAGGTGCATCCCAAAAACGCCGACCGAAAGAAAAGAAATCTATTCTCACCGGCAGCTTACTTTCACAGAAGAAAGAAGCCGGCTTCAGAAATAATCCAGCCAGACCCCTGGGGAGAAGGAGAAAAAAGCCAAAGCAAAGCAGGCTCCTTCTGGTGTTCGCAGCAGCCGTGGGACAGACCGGGGGTGGGAAGCCAGGGGGAGGTGGGTCTGTCCTAAGAAGGACTGGGACCCGGGACCCCAGGCTGGACGGGGCACAGTGGCTAACCTCGGAACAATCGGATGAGCAACCTTTGTCAGGAACAAAAGACATCTGCTGAGTAAAACAGGAATTGACTGGGAACAAGGACAAAGCCAGACGGTCTCACATGACGCGCCAGTCTGTTCCAGCAAGATGCCAGGGTCAACGGCAACTAATGCACCCACAATAAGTCAAGAGGAATCAATAATGCTAAATAACTCGGGGCCTTCTGTAGGAAGGAAATCGGTGCAAATGCAGTTAAAACGGGCTCTGCGCGCCGCAGCCCCCAGTCTGAGCAAAGCCCATCATGTGACACGTCGGCATTGGCAGGCTGAGGTTCCCACAGCTGCAGCAAAATGTCTTTTCAAGCTCCCTCCACGCATAAGGCAGGTTTGAATATTTGAATATGGATGTTGGTTATCCATCTTTTTTTTTTTTATTATTTTTGGTTTGGGGGGGTTTTTTGTGGGGTTTTTCTTTTTGTTTAAGAGTCCTAAAATGGGAGGAGAGCAAGGAGACGTCCGATTTTTAGAAACACACACATAATGCCCACGCAAAAGGGGCTGTTGAATAACAAACCCCACTTCCAAACCGCCCCCTCACCATTAAAGTCTATTCTGGCTTCTAAATGCCGTCTGGGCCTTCCTGCGTGTGTGTGTGTGTACTCACAACACGCACACAAGACAGACGAGCATACCCAAATCAGCCACCAATACAGATGACTGGCTGCGCCATGAGGAGAGTCTAACCCTGAAATTTGGAAGGGTCCTCATTCGAGTCCCGAAAATGCCATTGCACCCTGTTTAACTTCGGGCCAGGCCACTCGGCCCCCCTGAGCCTCAGTTTCCCTCTTGTTAAGACAGGACATCGCCACTGCATTCCGCCTTTGGGACGCCATGAGAAGAATACATCAGCAAAATAGGACACACACCCTGGTATTACAGGTATATAGGCCAGGCGAGAACATACATTTACGTGAGATGAATTATGATAAGGTTTAACCCAATTATTATCCAACCGTTTTACTCACAGCTAACTATGACATGAGAAAGTTTCAAGCTTGTATTAGCTGATATCTCAACAGGCCCTTCTCCTTCCCCACGGCAGACCTGGCATGCAGCCGATTCTGCATCATCATTACGCAAAACAGCTCACGTATCTCAGCCTCTGCTTCTGAACTGGCAGGTGAAATCCTAACTCTTGTCCTCAAAGATAACACTAAGAACAAATATCCCCTCCTTCCTTTGGATTCAAACTCAGATTATAATCCCTCGGGAAAGCAAGCTCGGCTCCTCACTTAGCACCTTGTCTGACCACCTGTAATTCAGCACAACGATTCCATCTCTGGATTTTGAAAAAAAGAACATTAATAAATAAACCCTTGATAAATCTCACAAAGCTGGGGAAAGATTACATGTCCCCTGAAAACGTTCTAAAAATTCTAAAATTTATTAAGTTTTATACGTTGGGTATTTTTTTTTAACTAGGTTTCCCTTCTAGAACCACTTGCTGCAGTTGAGAAAGTTTGCAAAGGCGGCAGTATTTAAAAGTTTCATTTTCTACTTTTTGGCACCTCATCTTTTCTCACTAAAGACTGCCACATGCATCTTTCCATACACGTTCAACGGTTCAGTCCACCTTGGCAAGTCCTGGAACTATAAAATGTCAATTTTATTGGTAGAGGGCACAGCACTGGAGGGAAAACCACAAGCCAAAACACAGGAATGGATTCTAAGCAGTTCAAACCAAGAAATAGAGAAAAAGGAGGCGATACAAGGGGAGGCACTACTCAGCAATCCACATCTAAGAAAGGAACTGAATAGAAGTAATCTGAATCAAAGCCTAACAAAATAGCACAAACATTACCACTTTCCCTGGCATCTCTCTCTCAATCATCTAAATGGCTCATTTAACCTGTTCCTAAGTGCCTCTGTGGAAGCAAATGCAAATTTTTATGCAAGGAAAAATGACTCATCACTTAAGCAGGAGGATCTTAACGCAAGTCAGCAAATAAGTTGAAAGTAAAACTGATAGCTTAGATAAGGCGGAAAGCCATGAGCAAAGAAGGGCGTACATCAAAGAGTGGCAGAGAAAATAGATCTTAAATATGTTAACGAGTGCCAGAAAGTCACGTCTTGGCCTGAAAGAGCATGGCAGTTCACCACAGAGACCTGCTGCCACAGACAGAAAAACAGATTTCCACAATCTGCAGCAAACCCCCCTCACCCCTTCCTGTGGGAGCTGGCATGAATGTGATGGAGTTCTGCTCTCAAGAGGGGAGGCAGGAAGGGTTGAGATTTCCCCCATTTGATTTCCCGTTTCCCCATCAGTTCCACTCTCAAATATCACAAAGCAAGGCTGGCCTTGGTCATTCATACACATTTCTCTACCCCAGGAGAAGCTGAGGTTCAGGTAGAGACAGGCAGATGGATGCCTCTCTACGCTCCAGACATAACGAAGCACAAAACACCACGTAGAGGCTTTTATAGAGCAGGAGAAGAGAAGGAATTAGGGAAGCTAATACCAAAAAGGCCCCAGCACTACTTTGAGCGCTGTAAAGCAGCTGGGTGAAGTATTTCAGGACGAACAGGACTAAGCGCAGATATTATTGTTATTATTTATTATATAACATCCCACATTGCTGCATTTTCAATGCACCCACAACCACCTCCCGGAGCACTTACACTGTCACTCTGTTCTTATGTTGCCCTAGTTTTCCAGCTTTCTTCTATCTAGGTAAATACAGAGGCCCCATCTCCGAAGCAGCTGAGTACCTATTATATCCTGCTGTTTCTCCTCGCACTTATCCTATTATGCTATTACAGCTGGTGTAGGGTCGTGTGTTTTCTATTTTGTGACATAATATTGTGGGCCCAGTTCCACCATCACTAATACACTATATAATAAGGGTGAGACGTGCAGGAGTGCTGGTAAGAGCCCTTCATGTGGCAGGAGTCAGGGCTACAAATGGTTCGACTGCGATCGCTCGGCAGGAACCAGGATCTGCTCGTTCCCACAGACACTGTTATGCCTTCCCTTGAGATATAAATTACCGTTGTATATATAAAGACAGCACCGAGCTAAAATAACAACCGTAGCAAATACAGCCACTTAATATGTGCAAATAGAGACAACTTGGATGCATATCAGAATGAATAACCTCTCCCTCTCCCTCTCTGTCCCTCCCTGACTTTTAAGCAGAGGGAAGTACTATTTCAGGACTCCTCTTCCTCTCTGCTCCTTCCACCTTCTGCAGCTGAAGGTACATGAGCCCTGGCCAGCAAAATGGTCACTGAGCGATGCCAGTGGTGTATGGGTCTTTCCCTTCTCCTGGACTCCTCGTGCAGGGGAATTTTGGTGACCTTTTGTCCTTAAAACCTGCACTGCTATTTGTGTTCTTGTAACAAAGTCAAAGTGACCCCCTGGGATGCTCTGCAGTGGTCACTGGGTCCAGCAGCAGCTTGTTGTGCCATTTTGAGCTAGTGTCCATGAAGGGGGTTTGAGCCTACATCCACCGGGCACACAGGTCCAGGCTAAATTCCAGCCTACTGCCAGCCCAGTACACTGTGGAGACCAGCTGATCAGGAGCAGCTCCAAACCAGATGAAAAAGCGTTGAAAAGGGAGGGGATTTAGCAATTCAGAGCTCTCTGCTAAAATAGCAGTGCCGTTTCTCAGCCCAGGCTGGCGCCTCCTTGACATCAGCTTATGTGGAACAAAAAAGTAACCCTCTTGCTGCACATTGTGTGCCCAGAAGTAGCAGCTTACAACAGCAAACCAGGGATAGCAGAGGGGGTTGTATACCATGAGCAACGTGCAACAGGGTGGGAGGACTGAGCAGAGAAAGCAAAGGCTCCAGCCTCTCGTCTCTGCCTGAACAAAATACATGAGTATGACCCACACAATTATCACACAGCCCCTGTGACCCATTCCTAAGTATCCAGGGCTTATTATTTCTATTAGTACACACACTGAAGGCACCAAGCATGACTGGGTGGTAGTTTACTGAGCTGAGTGTCAACAAAGCACAATGGGAACGAATGGCTCCAAATTAGTATCATCTTCTGAGCTGAGGCCTATGTTACTTTCAAGAACAGAGAAGGTTCCTAAATCTCTTTGCATTTCAAATATTGCTGCTGTCGGGGTTTCCCCGTGGTGACGGAGAAAAGCCACTGTGGTGCTACCACACCCAGATCTCAGCTCCTTCAGTTCCATGCCTTGGCAACATGAGCGAAGTTCCTGGACCAAGACTGGCATCACGCACAAAGAATAATGAGTACATCCCTATCCTATTTAGAACTATCAAATGATTGCAAAACAGCACAATTATTGATTAGTTAGGGCCCTTCGTCAAAACCTTTGGTTTTTTAATAAGGGCTACAACAGGATATGTATTTGTTAGGGGATGTGGTGGTAGGGGAGATTTGCAGAGTGGGGCTGATGGTTGGACTCGATGATCCCAAGGGTCTTTTCCAACCTGAATGATTCTGCGATGAGAACAGAAATTATATTACACATACTGTGTTGTAGTCTTATCTTCTGTGGTAGGTGCAGCTAGCCTGATTATCAGGAAAAAAAAAAAAAAAAGATAGATGCAAGTTGACGAAGAGCAAATTCTGCTTTGGGTGCCTTCTCTGACTTTTAAACCAGTCTGCCCTAATCCATCTCCAATGCCACTGGAATAGGGGAATAAATCAAAGAGGCTAATTCTTAATTCTAAAGAATACAGAAGCTGCTGAGCCAAAGGGGACCAGAAGAGCATTAGAAGAAACTCTAAAGGGAAGGGACATTTGTGGTACTCTAGGGCTTTTGCTGAAATCAGCACCATCCCTGAGCTCAGAGGATTATCTGCATTGAGATGACTCCGTAAACTAAATAGAACGATAAGGAAGTCCTTCGTAATTTCAGTTAAGCGTTAAGTGAATTAACCACCATCTGCCTGGGCCAGACTAACTCAGGGAACAGGGTGAAGGATTCCTGTATCTCTTCCTGTCAACGTTCTTTGAGGACTAAAACGAAACGCGGCTCGACGCTCTCGGAGAACTCAGTAAGAAATCAACGCTGTTGACCTGACGTTCAACAAAACGATGCCAAAACGCAGTATCAGTTCACTGAGAAGTTTTCCAAAGACTCCGGCACGTCTCAAAATAATGAGATTATCCCAGGGAGCTCACTTTTGCCTGCTGTACCATTTGGTGGCTGATTTCAGCCAACGGCTTCCTGTTTAAAGGGGTGAAAACCCCTCTGTAAATAAGGAGATGTAGGATAATCCACACATTAGGAAGAGTTTGATCCAAAATCCATTGGAGCTCCCTGAAAGACTGCCACCAGCTGTTGAATCGGCTTCCGAGATGTTAAACCCTTCCCAGTTAATACTCTAAGAGGGAAATAATTTCTGTAGTAAAGATTGCCTGGATTTGACTGAGATTTGACCGATGTAAAAGATGTTAAATCTCACGTTATTTATCCAGAACAGCCCTAGTGGCAGCAGTGACAGGTATGGAAAGTACAGTCATTCCCTTCAATCACCCCCTAACCCAGACTCTCAGCTCTGTCAGCCACGGTTCCAACCACGCCATCCCGTCTGAGGATCCAGCCCAAGACTCTGAGGGTGTGATGCTGCTGAATTTTTGCCACAAACTACACACTCCTACTGAAACATCACAGCTGAACCACTTGTACCGTACAGAGATCTGAACATAAATTTCCCATTCTTTACTTCTGGTTTGCACTTTTCGCCAGTGTCAGTCAACCGGTTCCCAAGAAACACACCAAGGTTTGGGCTTCCCTGAAATCCAGCCAGGAGACATCGAGAACAGATTCGTAACTTGCAGTTGTTTCGTAACTTGAGCATCTCGTGCTTTGTTCAGCAGTTCATGTGGCAAGAGCAGCTACATAAACTGGAGGGCATATTTTACACTGCATATTTTAACTGAGGGATTCAGTAACAGCACAATGAAGAATGAGTTTGCAGAACTCCTGCTTGTTGAAAGGGCAGAGATTTTAAACCTACTCAGGCAAATGCCAATTTGCACAACTACCCCTTCTCTTGTTGATTCTTATTTATTTTCCAATTCCCTACAACCTTTGGGGAGGCGGTTTGTGTCACTGTGATCCACTTTCCATAAAATCACACGTTCCTTTGCAACCACCTAAATGTCTCTGTTTTACAGCCCATAGTGGAGAACCCCACGGAATTGAAATGATGTTACAATGAGGGACAAAGCAGCGAGAGATGAGAATTAGGTTTATTGTTTCTACTTCTCTTGTAATAAAACCAGTCAGCATCGTACTCAATGCCCACCTTTATGGTGCATTGGTTAGTGAAGGCATCTAAAGTCACCTCCTCTTATAGTCAGCCTGTTATGTCACAGAAACAAAACTGTATTAATAGTTCATATGATTTTTATCTACGAATGTGCAGCCTAGGGCTTTGCTAGTTTGCCACAGCTACCTTGTCCAGCTACCCTGGGACTGCACCCAGGACCTCCAAAGTTAAACCAACAGTTCTTTCCAGCCTGAGCTGCAGGGTCGAAGTCCAAGGGCCCAGACAGACCCACTTCCCCTAAGATCTGGGCACTCAAGGGAGACACAATGCACACTGACCGACAGTTCAGCCCTCTCTGAACAGCAGAGACTGGCCCGGGGCACCTCTGTTAATGACTACAGCCTTGGCCAGAAGACACAACAAATTCTAGCTTGACCTAGAGCTGGGGGACTTCAAGCAGGTCTCCATTAGCGGCACCGTGTCACATACCTGAGCTAACTCCGAAAGACCTGTTATGCCTACAGATCACCACTCCAGGGAGAGAGATCAGCTCAGGACCCAAGACAATACAATGCCACATTAAGCTGGCATAATTAGCCTCTGCATCAGCCAAGCTGGTCCTGGTCTGAGCACCTGAACTACCCGCTCTGTCCTTTCTACGTTACAGACACCGCACCGAGGGGAACAGCCAGCTGGCGAGTTCAGGGGCCAGCTCCAGTTCACGAGGCAGAAAATCTGGTCCCTGGGGAGGCTGGGCTGATCAACAGGCCAGACAAACTAGTATTAAGCACGCCAAAGGGCAAGACGCAGGTCAGCAGCACTCATTAAGCTGCCAGTAAAGCGGGACGTCCGTCAGGCACGTAGCAGTGGGTTACACAAACACGTGTGTGCAGAACTGGACTCACATGTAGTTTCAACTACTTCAACCGGACCAGTCACATCAGCAGAGTCACATGAGTGCAGGAATATCTGCAGGATTACGGACTAATTATTGGCCCCCATACGATCTGTACATTAAGGGAAAGATTAGTATTTGATGTCTGTTTCAAATTGTAAGCAGCCCTGCTGCAATTAATCACAGCTTGGCTGATAAAGCACACTGCACTGAAATGACAACATTGTCATCTTTAGCCACAACATGCTTCTTTTAAACCTCAGAACAATGAAGGTTTGTCACTGAGTCCCTTGTCTGATCTACTCTTCTGAACGCAGCTTTCTAAACAAGTCAGAAGCAGATGGTCAAAAAGAGCCAAGGCTGAGATTTCTCTATCACCTTCTGGACGGAGGCTTCCAAAACTGGGATGTGTGTCCTCGGAAACAAAACGTTGTCTTAATGACTGAAACTATCAGGTTGATGTATGGAACGTAAACATTAAAGAACACTCATTCACCAGCACTCACGGAAGAGGGTATATGCTATGTGATGCGTTATCCCAATAAAGGATAAAATATGCAAATAGAAAAACGCACATTTATCAAATAAGCAGATAGGGGCAGTGTGACATCTGCACAAGGCAGATTTCAGGACCTTCAGATATGAGAATACTGTCCAAAGAGAAAAAAGAAATTAAATTAATCAGATATATTACTCCACCCAAGGTTCTGACCTTTTCTTGGCTTGGCCTCAGCCTACGATATCTCCACAGCCCTGCCCCAGCCAGCCTCCCACTGCAGAGCCCACGATAGGTGGTCAGCCACCTACCACATCCTGGAGCCTAAGGAAGGGTAGGCCTCCATGACAATTTAGTCTCACCTCAGCCAGTGCAGTTGGAGAGTCATTTTCTACCCAGATCCCAGGCCAACACGCACCTGCACTTGGTGAGCATTAGTCTTGAGTCACTGTCTCATACCAGAGGTGAGGCAAATCTGATGGGTTTGCCAACCATCATGCTGAGGGACAACAGAAAGGTGGTACTACGTACAAGTTCAGAGCCCAGAGGTAAAAGCCATCTGTGCCTTTAACAGGCCACGTTTCTGAAACCTGCTCCTGAATTAACAGGTTCGGATGGTCAAAATTTCCCAGCATCAGGCCACCTAAATCCACTGTATCATAGGCTGGAGAGGACCTCAGTAGATCTCTATTCCAACCTCAGGCTCAACACAGGGTCAGCTCAGAGATCAAACCAAGTTACTGGGGGCTTTATCCACTCCCTCATCCACCCTGTTACCTTCGGCAAGACATATCCATATTTCCAGCAAACCCCCCCCCCCAATATTAACTGGTAATCATCACCCCTGCTTGATTTCCATTGCCCACTCCATGTTGCTGAATCTTAATGCCAACCAGGCATTTTTCTGACTTGCAGCTCGTACCTGCACTAATTTGTTTTGGTTTTTTTTTTTACCACTACAGAATACAAAATGTATAATAAGAATAAGTGAAATCACTTGACATGATGTCCTAACTCAAGCAGTTTATCACCTTATTTCACAACACCACAAGCAAAATGGGAAAGCTAAATAAATGAGGGAAGAAGAACCATGGCTACGGGTGAAAATGGCACACAGTTCATTTAGATGTGTGCCCGCTGTCTAGTTTCTCTATCTACAGCCTTGACAAATGCACAGATATATAGTGACAGGATGAGGGGCAATGGCTTCAAGCTGGAGAAAAGCAGATTTAGATTGGATATTAGGAATAAGCTCTTTACTCTCTTTACTCTGAGGGTGGTGGAGCACTGGAACAGGTTGCCCAGGGAGGTGGTTGAGGCTCCCTCCCTGGAGATATTCAAGGTGAGGCTTGACGAGGCCCTGGGCAACCTGGTCTAGGTGGGGGTTTCCCTGCTGACTGTGGGGAGGTCAGACTAGGTGACCTTGGAGGTCTCTTCTGTCCTAGACCATTCTATGATTCTATGATATATCAGATGAATAAATCCTTTCTTGGGGTTCATAATGGAGAAGTGAGGTTTTAGGAAGGACTTGCGTGTTGAGAAGCTGTGACTTGGCAAGGGCTGGGAGGATTTTCTATGCACAGGTGGGAATATGAACCAGAGCTGGATGTCAAGGTAGGCATCACCAGCTGAAGGGACAGTGATAGAACCAGAAACAAAGTCTGAGGTAAGTTCTGTTGGAAGAACATGGCTTGCAACTGGTTTATTGCTCTCTCAGCACTTAAACCTAACAGTGGCACATTCCTCAGGCACTCGGGGCCAGATCACACCCGCATTCAGTGCCCTCTCAGCTAATTACACCTTCTCTCTACACAGCATATCATGTAGTCTCTTAACCTCATTCCCTTATTGTTTTGCCAAGTAATACAAGGTGAAGCTGGACAAGACAATAAAAACTTACGAAGGATGGGAAATCTACTAACAGTGCAGAGCTCGAATTTTGCTTTGATAAAAGCTTGAATGGGCCTCTGAACCTTACAGAAATGTGTGGATGTTCTGTAGCCACTAAAAAATAGACCAGGACCTACAAAGTGACAAGTGCCTTCCCTTAGACTTCAGTCCCTTCTCAAACCACAGGCAAAAACCATTGAAAAACCAAAGGACCAAGTGGCAGGCGGAAACACAATCTGTGTGTTGCCCTTTTTAAACCCGTAACTCACACCCAGGTGAAGTCCTTCAACATAGTCAAAGTCAATGTAAAGAAGTAAAATAACATCCACAGTTTTCAGCACATGGACATTTCCACACAGACTACCCTGATTCAGAGAAATGTATTCATGGAAATAAAAGTGGGAATCCCGCACACAGGTTGGAGCAAGCAGGTGAGCAGATCTCAAGCACAGATATAAAATTCAAGTTACACCACAAATCGCTTTCCTACTGCAATCACCTTGTGGCAGAGTGATATCCTGCAAAGCTGAAATTATGTTCTGATATCTGAATTGAAAGCAACATTTAAGCGTATGAGGCACTTCTGACACAGAATCAAAATCTAGCAATTGCCCCGAGTTAGAAGGAAAGCAAAAATTACATAAAAATTCTTCTCTCTTTGTTGCCAGTATCATCACATGGAAGTTTTCCGTCGTGCTAACGTACTAATGGCTTTCCAAGTTCTGTTTCTGTTAAACCGTCACATGTTTTGAATCAGGAAGAATACAATTTGCCAACACAAAACTGTCTCAACCTCAGGAAACACCAGACCAAGCAGGACAAGAGTCCCTGACAGTTTTACCCAAAAACTTCCACCTGCCCTCCCATCCCACAGTGGAAGCTCAGTCTGACTGATGTTGAACACTGTGGCAGCTTTCCTCTGATAAGGGTCTGTCCCCTTACACTCTCTGTATTCAGAATCTTTTCAACAGACATAGTTAACCACAGATTTGCACTGATTTACTGAAAACCAACATAATCTTATCCATTAGTAGAATAATTGCCTGGCTAGTCTTTCACTCCACACTTCTCTCCCAGCTTCCCCCACCTAAATGAGTCCCTCCAAGCAAGCTTTTCCCAGTGGAAGGTAATGTGTTCTTGTTTCAGATGTTTCCCCTTTTAACAGGGCTGTAACCATTCTATTTTCTACCTGTCAAGCTGAAATCGCCTTGCTTCTGCTGAATAACACCTAAGTCTAGAAACAAGCATATGGAAACCAGTGACAATCCCTGGGGAAGACGCTGCCCATGACAAGCAAAGTCCTCCTGGACACAAAATCCATTGCAATGTCTTGGTTCTGGTGGTTTCTAAAACTCCAAAGGCCAGTAAATGCAGCAGGTTACCCAAACAGTGATTTAAAGCAACATTGCTCTACCTCTATGAGTTTCGGTTGGGAACAGAATACGGATTTGGAATTAGTAAAAGTTAATAATCCAATGGTTCAGCTTTTCCTGCTAGGACTCGCTATGGGTAGCTCTTCTTGCATTTTGGACTACAGAAAGCCACCATATCATGAGCGTGTAATGCCACACAGGCCGGCAGGAAGGTGGGAGAGAACACGCTGGAGTATGAGAAATGGCCCTCGGATTCATTACAAAACTTTACTGACAAAATGTACATAGGTGAGAAGTGAGAACCTCTAAGGACTCAACAGCAAAGCTCCAACCAAGAGAAAATGATACTTGCCTGAAGCTCAATGCGGGACGGGGTCTCTGGAGAACAGGCAGTAGGTCAGATCCTCTTCTTGTGTCTTGGGTAGGTCTTTCATGGAGACTTCAGGCCCTGATTCTTGCCTTCAGAAGAATCCAGATGACCCTGTCTCTTTCTCGTTCATGAGCACTTCCCACTGAAGTCATCAAGTTACTCCTATGGGGGAGGGAGGGAAAGAAAAAGAGAGAGAGAGAGATTTATTCCTGTGTAGAGCAGGACTATAAGGTTTGTGCTTCACTAAAATCCCACTGGAAAAAGTTAAAACAGGTGCCTGGGTCTTGAACTGACACTGTACACAGAGCATTTGCACCACAGATTACAGAATGGGGTGGGGGGGGAGGGGAGAGAGGAAAGCCTTACCCCCCCCCCCAATATTAAAAGCAACATGAACACAAGTTGTCTTGATAAGTAAGGAGATAAAATTCATATAAAAAATTAAACACAGAGCAAAGCTTTCCCTTCTCTACCCGAAACAGCGCTCTCTCAATCCCAGGGCTGCAACAGTTCTCCAGAATCCCCCTGAATCACCTTTTTTACAGCAAAATATATCTGTGGGGCCAAATGTTATTGCCTTTCCACCAAATAAACTTTTTTTTTCCCTTCTTCCAGGTAGACCTAACAACTCAGCCGCCACCACCACACTCACACTGACACAGTGGAATGTCCAGACCTGCAAAATTCCACCCCAGGTCTTTGGAGAGGGTAATATTCCTCTACCCAGACCTACCTAAAGAAAACACATCAAGTTACTCAAATATTTAATTCCTAGTTGCTGGAAGGTCGGCCTGATCTCACTGCCACGAGCGTGAGGCCGGAGTAATGACCCAAAACTCGGGACTTACACCCTTGTGTTTGCAGTCGGCGTGAAGCCACTCGGTGGGCACCTACCACCAGAAGTGTTAAAAAATAAGAGCTTTGCATGAATAAAGCACCGCAAGACAAGCCCTCAGTCTCAAAAAGCAAAGAAATGAGCCAGGCCCGATGCTGATGTTGCATCAGTATTCTGGGGTGGTTTCTCGGTGGGACAGCTCGGTATTTCCACTGGAGTAAGGAAAAATCAGGATTAGGCACCATCTGCCTCAGCGTCAAGCGCCCAGAATTGCTTTACACGTTTGAATCCTCTTCCCCATTTCTTTACGCTCTTAACACACTCCAGGTTTTCCGTTCAGCTCCGCCGACAAAAGATTTTACAAAATGACAGCCCAGATTGAGAGAACAGAAATGACAACCTCTGACAAAAGAGATACCAAACTTTTATCAGCGATAAGTGCTCCTTCCATGCAGACACTGCTCTGCAATGGTAAATATAAGGCAGATGTCGAATGGAAATTAAACATTGTGCTCCCGGGGTGGCCTCAGCTGCATTCAGAGTTTGATTTAAAACAAGGCCGGAGTTCTTTCATGGTTTCTTCAAAAAAGTTTTGATTCTAAAGATATTCCAAACAGACACATACTTGACCTAGAACTTGGCAATGCGAGACAATATATACGTGTAAAAAAAGGCTAATGTGGAGAATAAAAGTCGAAGCAAGTTGTCGGTAGGATGGACTAGGAGACTTTGTTCATCAAATCACTTACATCTCAGTGTTCTGAGAGTTAAAAGTGAATTCAGGTGAAATAGCCTTTCCCGTTTCTTTCAAACAAACATTTATCATTTGGGGGAAGGGGGGAGGTACCTAAATATTCTTAAACATAACCAAACCAGCAGCCCAGCTACTCTGCAGTTTGAGGAGTATTTCTCTGCAAGCTTCTTTTAAGACTTAACCCACATTTCCATCTGTGAAAGCACTCTGTCTGTTATTATTAAACATGATAAAACAGCGCTGCATATTTGCAACGACACAGATATTCAGACTCAAGAAGCACGTATTTCAACTATTTGTAGAGGTTTCTTTTTATATTTTCTGCTCATATAACAGCTCAGTCAAAAGAAGGTAATAACAGACTTTAAAAAATAAAATCCCAAGCCTGTTAAATATACTGTACAGTTAGGAGACTAAGTATAAATTTAAGGGTTGAAAAGATGCTCATATTTACAAAAAACAGTTAAAAGCATAAACCAAATTGCATTTGCTTCTCTTTTACTTTGTTCAATTTCTAAGACAAGAAAAATCCCTGAAAGTGAAATTACTAGATTACCCACAACTCAAACACATAAATATGTTTGCACTCTTCTTGGAGTCCGTATTTTAGAAATAATTTCTTTCTCTAAACAATTTTGTATCACAAGCAGTAAAACAAAAAAACTTTTGAGGCCATGACTTTGTAACCTCCCGCAAGTTTTGAACACGGGAAAAGCTGGCCTGTTCACACAAGACAATCAAACAAATGCCAAGTAAAGCCCTGTATACATTTTTTCCCCCTCCCCATGAAAGGAATAAATTGTGAGGAGATTTTACTTTTAGATGACCTGACAAAGCAGCACTTTCTGGCACGAGCAGGACAGTTATTCCCCCCTCCGTTTCCCAGTGCAAGATTCAATCATCTGAAACACAAACCTCACCCTACACTGAGATATTTTCAAATAAAACCAAGTCACAAACGGTCTCTCTGGCCTTTTTAAAAATCATTTCCGATGGCTTAAAAACATAAAATATAGATGGATGGGTGGATGAATGGACAGCTAGAGAAATGCTTTCAGTCATGCTTCCTCCCCCCCACCTCCCCCCCAACCCCTTAAAATTGAAAAGCATCAGTATCCAAATAGCAACAGGAAATTTTTACCTTGTGGCTAANAAACCAAGCTTTTGACATAAGGGCAGCGACAAACGCAAACCTACAAAGAATTTTTTTCCCCCGTCCCGTCGTTATAATTCCTAATTTTGTGGGATGTATTGCTGGGCTGTTTATCATAACAGTGTGCAATAAAAAGGACGACTAACTCTTGCAATTTTCTCCCTACTCCTCCCCTTGACAGGGGCCACTGATAGGGAAAGAGGCTCGGAAAAGCAGAGCAGTGAAAGGCTAAGAAACAATAGGCAACCATGGCTTTGACAATGCAGCCCTGAACCCTTTCTGCTCCCGCTGTGACACTTGCATTCAAGAGCAAGGGCGGCTGCCATCATAAGAATGGACAATGGCATGAGGAATACAAGGGAGAGGGGGAATAAGGAGAGGGGGGGAAAAAAAAAAAAAAGGAAATCAGATGAATTCAGAGCTAAGATGGCAGAGCTCTCACCTTTTCCGCTTTTTTCGAGTAATCTGGATGGAGACGTCCCGCTGAGAAGAGATAAAAAGGGTGTGCTGAACTGTTGGATGGTTCTGAAGACTTCTGCATTTGCAAACGCATTTTAGAACTATTTGTAGGGGTATATATGCTGCATGCCATCTCTCTGTCTCTGTCTCTCTCTCTCCCTCTGTGTCTCTCTCTCTTCTGTTTTATGTCCTGCTATCTCCATCACACACCTCTAATAGTATGAAGACTTTCTGCCCATGTAAGTAAGTGAGAGTGTGTGTTCCTTAATGTTTGAATCAAGACACACGTCTGCATGCATTTCTAATCTAAGGAGCCTATAGCAGTTACTACAACTATCAATTAGTCAGCAATAGCTTGAGATCCCCATGTGTCTGGGTGAACAAAGGTGAGAAACACATGCAAATAGTACTACAGCACCTGGGTCACGTACAGTAACTTAGCTAGCAACAAATAATTGCATCTGTTTCTGCCTTTTCGATGCTTCTTGCTCGTTGTGATGTAAAGTTACAGGTTATTAACGTGAAGAGTAACACAATTAGGCATGGCATTGTATATTTTCATTTGAACAACGCAATACAAGGAAATTAAGTTTAACTAGATGGAAATAAATGGTGACTTAAAGGCTTTAAACGAAAAGATCCTCTGATCTGTAGCAGTGCTTCCATTTTTTGATCAATTGTTCCTGAGTTAAAAATGTAAATGATGTAGATTTATTTGGTCATTTCATATATATTAGATAAGAAACTGATTATTCCAGAAGAGACAGAGAGGATGCCTCATTTCCTGAAGTTAAGTCCATAAAGAGGGTAAGCTAAATCTGTTCCTTTTTTTTTTTTTAATTACGCGACTGTTACTTTTAAGATCATTTTAAGGGTGTTTTTTCAGATGTCTTAGACTTAAGCCAAACAATTAAGAAGAAAGATACGGTACCTTTTACTCTGCCCTTCTTCTTAACCTCAAAAAATGAGCCTTACCTTTAAAAAAAACTGTGAGAATCAAGCACGGACTAAAAAGAAATAAAAATAACGCCCTGAACAAAATCGAAAGCTGTAAAACGAAAAAGCTCCCAAAATCCAGCACCACCCTGACTCCACCACAAGAAAAGACAGAGCCAGGTCGCTCTCCATGAGCAGAGAGCATTTCAGAGGTGACAACACAGCCTGTGGACAGTGTTATTTACACAGATTTGATAAGAGCGGCCACGGCTCCAAACCGTAATTTAATTTGCAGAAATTATACCCCACGTTTCGAAGTGCAGGGAACTCCGAAAATTAAGCAGTTTGACAGAAAGAGTTTGCTGCTGAGAAGTAAGCATTTTTTTTTCCTTCCTCACGTACAATGTGCTCACAGAGTCCTGTGCAAGGATGCAGGCTGCATAACCCTCTACCGTTAGCTCTCTTTCTACTTATATCAGCTTCCATGGGAGGCTAATTAGTGACACCGAAGGAAAAACGTTCTTCCCAATTTTGGGCTCCGAGAAACTGTCAAGTTTATTGAGCTGTAGATGGCATAAAGATAAAAAAAAAAATAATTATTATTAATAATAATAATAATAACCTTCCATTTAAAACAACAGAAATGCCTCCCTAAAGAAGTACGTCCCCAGCTCCCTCACCTTTTAAGATACAGGCTAGTGGCTACAAAATTAGAGCCGGCCACTGCTACCGGCACAGAAGGTGCTCACAATGAAGCAAGATTAAAGAAAAGCTGCAGTAAAACAATGTCTTTGCCCAGAGAAGCCCTGAGTGCAAAGCGTCCCAGAGCTGACTGTAGAGCGTGAAAGGAAGCAATAACGGGCTTTTCAAAGAAACGGCGCTAAATGGGTG